>JBAIZL010000005.1:165259385-165544385 GCA_036971475.1 Prosapia bicincta
TTGTTTCTGTCAGAACTGTTAACATTATAACCAATATGTAATATTTTTTACAAGACATTAATATTGTTTAAAATAACAAACGTATATAATGAAAAATGATTTGTTTTATATACATATTAGTTTTTTAAATTTTAAGTAAGAACATATATGAAAATGTCTTCCTTCTTTAAACCTTAGAAGTATCAGTTACAAATTCCGTTAGACCCTGATATAGGGAAAATGTCGTCCTTCTTTAAACTTTAGAAGTATCAGTTACATATTCCGTTAAACCCTGATATAAGGAAAATGTCGTCCTTGTTTAAACCTTAAAAGTATCAGTTATATATTCCGTTAGACCCTGATTTAGGGTAAATGTCGTCCTTCTTTAAACCTTAGGAGTATCATTTACATATTCCGTTAGACCCTGATATAGGGAAGATAAAATTTAGGTACGCGACCGAGTGAAAGAGTGACGACACTCTTAGCAGTACCCTTCTATTTTCGTAAACAAAGGAGTTTTATATCAAATTTATTCTCCAAATATTTACAATAGTTTTCTATTATTTGTAGGGGATAGTATGTATAATGGCTTTATGCCTTAATACTAGAATAAAACGTTTTGTACCTTACTTCTGATGCTTTTGTGTTAGCGCCTTTGTGCTTCAGTGCGGTCTGTTTGTGTTTTGATTAAATCCGTTGTCCAAGTCCCGATGTGATTAGTCTAATAACAATCATGTCTATCAGTCCCATAGCCTAAACAGAGCTCACCTACATCAGAGAATTAGCCTTCTACGAATATCAGAGTTTTTCCAAATATCCCAGTATATCCACAATATCCTACTTATTTCACTACCTGCATCTGAAATTTATCATAGTATTCCAATAATACATCTTTTTGTACTACAATTTACGTATTTATTAAAATGTGTGTAAATAATTAACAAACCTTTAGAGTTGGTTAATGTACGTTAACGAATCTGTTGACATACGTCACAAGTCATTACTCGGAACGGAACGTACGCCTAATGGTACTGGAATACGGAAATGAGTTTTCGGTAATTTAATTTTAATTACAAATTGTTTAGTTTGTTATTTAATAACTAATTTTTTTACTTAAATAAAACTGTTATAAAAGTTATTTTTAATTTTATGTGATGCATTTAAAATGTATTAAATTTATCGGTAAAACAGCAAAATCGTTTAAAGTGGAGCGTAGTAAAATAAAGAGGTATGTAAAATATGTCCTGTAATAAGAGTGTCTAGAATAAACTACTGTAAAGATAGAAACATGTGTCCATAAACACAGGTTAACGCATATTTTGGGAATAGTATTCAGATTCGCTAAATACTAATTGTAGACAATGTTGCCCCCTTGTCTATCCAGAAACACTAAACATAGTAAGAATGTCCAGACGGAAGCTCTAGGGAATAAGTAAGTTCCTTCCTTAGATCCAGGTGTGTTTTAAGGGATTGTTGCGATGTTTCCTGTAGAACATACACCAATGTATCCTGGATTAGAGGTAATTGAAAAACTGCAGGAAGTGGGAATAAAATGTAGACATGTCCTGGAGTAGACTTATTAAAAATGGAACTCATAGTAAAACTACTTGGAAAATCAGAAAAATGTTGTTTGTGTGTGTGTGTCTTAGCTTTTCTTTTATGGGAAAGAATATGTTTTCTAGTGACAGGTATGATAACGATGTTGAACCATTTAGTGATGTCTTAAAATACTCTTCTTCTGTGAGATTAGGGTAGCGAGCTTGTGGGAGACTTTGTTGCGATCATGGTAGGTGCCTACCCACTACACGGAGAGAGAAAAACAGGTCAATTGTGGGCGGAATAGAGGACAGAATTATGAATGAATTATTAGAAAGTTTAAACAACAATTGTGATGGCTACGTTATCGTTATTGCATTCTTAAAATAATAATTATTATTAAACACTTTTAAATGTTTCAAACTTGCCTATAGTAGCACTTACTTTGCTTCTTGAGGACGGCCGTTTCGGGAGATGTGTCCCTTTGTCAACTCGGACCGTAACTCAACCGAGAGTTTACTAGTAGCTCACGCGAAGATGGAATCAACAAATGTTAATAATAATTATTATATCGTTTTACTGATAATGTAGACGTGAATAATTGATGGACCTTATACTGATTAATGTTTAAGTACGAGTTATGAACAATATACAAATAAACAGCCATATATGTAAAGTAAATAAAAAATTATATAGTTGACAATACATCCAATACAAAAATAAAAGTTATTATTTAAATAATAAGTTATTAAAAACGTTCAATAACCAAACTATAATCACAAGGTATAACTACATTAAAAATTAGTATAAATTAAATAAGTAAATAACATATTTATAAGCTAACTTCAACAAAGAAATATAATGGTGATGTATCCAATTTCAAATAAACACTTATTTTAGAATCATAGAATTACAGATAATCATAGAACAATCGTTGAATTAAAAATTGGTTATAAAATTTATAAATTTATTTGTAAATATACGCTAAATTATACGAACACCATGCAGCGGCCAAGATAACCGATGCAAGAAGTATGGTCATAGTACAGAATATGTAGCTAAGCCAAAATGCCTAATATTGAAATTATTTTAAATTAATTATATAAAAAATGGTAACTATAGGGAAAAGAAGTGTAGACAGATTTACTTAAAACTAAATTGGACAAACTGCGAGGTTTAAGATGTATTATAGACAATATTAATTCTAAATAGTACAAAGCCTAATCGACCGATTTGGATTAAACGGTATTTTTGTAGCCAATGGGACCCGGCTAAAAGGAAAATTATTACAACAATTTTAACCAAATATAATAATGAATAGTGAATATAAGAATAAGAAGTGTGAGGAGAGAAATTTAGGCCCAGGTAGGAAAAATTGTAATTCTTTAAAGGTAATAATCGTAATCTAAAATGGTATAGCCTAAAGTTGAGGTTAGGAATTAACTTATATTTGATTTGGTTTCAAAACGTGTTTTGAGAAATTGTTTATAAGATCTTGCCAGCGAGGAAACAGCGCTGCCGTCGTAATTTGATATACGAAAAGGAACAGTAAATTGAATAAATTAGAAGAAATATAGACAAATAAATTATTAAAATGAAAGTTAAAAAATTAAAGTAACACATTGCATTAAAACAAGACTTTCATAAATATCTAGAAGAAATAAGTTGAGCTAATAGAAGTAGAATGGTTTGTAGATTAAATATACACAGTATGACTACCATGATAACAGAATTCCTATTGGTTTAAAAAGTTAAGAAGGAAGAAATGACGTAGGATTTTGGTCTTTTGAAGAAAAAAGTGTACCTTTGTCCAAGGATCTAGAGGAGTAGCGTCACTTCTGCCGTAACGAGCGGTCGTTTTTTATCAGCAAGCGTTGTTCAAGATCCAGTATGTTGTAACATACTGTATAAAGTGCTTCGATGTGACTAGGGAGTGTAAGGATGTTTGACCAGATGCTCAAATATCCTCATAACATCATCTCAACCAAGAAAATGCCCAAATGCCGCACTTAGAAAATTTCACAGACGCCATGCAAGAAGAGAACACAGAATTTCAAGCAAGAAAGAACAAGGCCCAAGAACCAACCCCTTTTGGAAGATACTTCACCTTTTGCAGTACAAGGTCATGTGAACAATTTAATTTTCTTTTTAAAAAACCTTTATTTCAAAATATATTAAATTCAAGTCAAAATTAAATGAAAATTGAATAGCCTTAGGCAGAGAAACCTCTATTATGTTACCTAAATTAACTTAACGTATTAGGTGTAATTGACTTGTTCAAATATTGCTTTATTCTCGAGGAACGGATAAAAATCCGTTATTAACCTAGTAGATAAGTATGAATAGGTGTGTAAGTAAATGGAGCTCTTAATTAATGTGTAGTCTAGTATATAACTAACTAGGGTAACCTAAAAATGATACCTAGACTCTGATATAAAATTGGATAAAGTTTGTATTAAAAGGCATAGCCTATTGTAACTAGATAGAATAACTCTAAACTGTTTGAAGATTAACAAGATTCTGAAATATGTTAAATTTAAATTGGCTAAACAAAAATATGTATAAAATTAATTATGATAATTGAAATTGAGTAAAATTAGTATATATATTATGATCTTTCGGCTTTTGATAATATTAGAAAAAAATAGGGTAGATATAAATATAAATAAATAAATAAATAAATATATATATATATATATATATATGTGTGTGTGTGTGTGTGTGTGTGTGTGTGTGTGTTTATTTGTGTGTGTGTGTGTGTGTTTGTGTGTGTGTGTGTGTGTGTGTGTGTGTGTGTGTGTGTGTGTGTGTGTGTGTGTGTGTGTGTGTATGGTTAATAATAATAATAATGTAGATTTAATAAGGAGGTATTCTGTACTGTTAGGTTAGCCGGAGGACGTCGGCTAACGAAGTATATATATATATATATATATATATATATATATATATATATATATATATATATATATATATAATTCATAAACGCGTTAATTGAAGTCACTACACATTAAGTCAACGCTCTTCACTGTCCAAATTTTCAGCAACTTCAGGAAAAATAAGAAATTAATAACCAACATTAACTAACATATATTAATAATTAATAAGTAATTATAAAAATTTTCATTTACGTTTTAAAACTTTTCGATGAGTTTATCAATGAGTAAATATGAGTACACATAACTGAGGTTTACACAATTCACAATCTAACTCTTATATTGTTATGTTCAGCAACTCATATTCAGTGACAAATTACTTTGTCGTTGCTTAAGGTTGTATTTGAATTCTGTCTTTGAATATTGGACCTAATCCAAATTTTAAAACTTTTCTTGTAATGAAATAGGTGATTTTTAACATTTACAAAACAAAAATCAATCATTACCTATTTTCACATATGTATAATTTTATGCGTTCTCAATCAAACTAGTCTTAAAGTTGCGTTGTTGTTATCTTCTGTTGTCAGGTGGACAAGAACTTCTTACGTCACTACAACAAGTTCCCGCTAACTAACGAAGGCTTGGAAGTGTCAGTACTGGGCCTGGAGTTCCGTGTGGATGCTAGTCACTTTAAAGGAGGCGATATGAAATTGAAATGTTTGGCAACGATTTCCCCAGTCTATTGGAACTCTAATGAGGAGAGTGTAGAGGGTGAGAAGCCTATTAGACCTCCGGTACTGGAAGTGAAGGACACGTCGAGGGCAGATAGAGTACAAGGTTAGTCACATGAAGAGCAAACAGTAATACATATATTAAGAACTGGGAATCTGTTTACCTTAATTTTATTATTCAATTACATATATACATGCAGGTTTTAGCATAGTGCGGTCACATTATCGTGTGATTGGGGTTGAGACTGCGCAGTCGCAGAAGGTAGGAGGTCAGTATAAATACATTCCTACAAACTTGGTACAGACAAAACACTGACTTGCATGAGAAGGTCGATTATAGATAAATTGGATAATAAATTAGCTTCGGTATGAAATAACAAATAGTCTTGGAATATGTGTAGACATATCAGATGCAGATGTTGATCTACAGAACAATCTGTAAATTTAATATATTTTCTGAAGTGGTAGTACACTAGATATCTAATGCGATCTCTCAAGGCCAAGTGCACAGTTACGTAGTCCACCCTATAACTCAATTTTTTTGGTCTCTCTCTCTCTCTCTCTCTCTCTATATATATATATATATATATATATATATATATATATATATATATACATAGGATTTTATGAGCATTTGTCTGGTCTATAATGTCTTTTTTCTTGTTTTCAGCTTCAACAAGCTCCGCCGCCACGACGGAGACTAGCGTTCACTGTTTGATGGCGTTCCTTGCTCTTAACTTACTTCGCAGGTAGCGATGTTCCTAAAGCCGACACCGCAGTGTTACCAACCCCTTTCATGTAAATACTTTTATTGTAAGAAAGAATAAAACGGTGCAATTTATGTGAACCAAAATTACCTACGCTACTGTCCAATGGTATTTACATTGTTCTTTGTATATTCTATAACACTATAGAATGTTAAATATTGTAGTTTTAGTTTTTACTTCTAATCAACAATATAAACAATTGAACGTCAATGGAAGAACGAAATTCTATTACCCCATTTGGTCTTTTCTAAGGCAATATTTTATAATAAAGTTTATGTAGCCGTTATTTTGTTGGAAGCTACAAATTTGGATTTTTAGAGATGTGAACGGTTGGACAAAATTATAGCAGCGATAAAATAGAGATCACGCAATACAGAGCTCATTTCTGGATTATATATGGATTTGATATTTGTAATCTTAGGGACTTCATCCAGTATGACTATTAAGTTATCGTTCATGAAGTACAGGGAAGGGTTGTGAATGTTGGTAGAATTAAGGTAGGGACATAACACTTTCTGGTGTAGCGGTTATACCCTGTTTTAAGACAGATGAAAAAGGGACAGTTGAAGTAGGGATGTCTGGGGAAGGCTATAACGAACTCATGGTACAAGGAGGGTTGGAAAATTTAGGCATCGCCTTGGTATCGTGGTTTGTATTCGAAGTAGACTCACACATTCATTGACTAATCCCAGAACATAAAAAATGATTTTTCAAGTTCATTTTTACAAACAAATTAAGAACCAAGATAATTTATAAATTATAAATACTATTAATAATTTTACAGATCTTTATCAGTAAGATTTTAAAAGTTCTGGTTTAAAATTTGCCACTTCCGATGTTATAAAAATTCTTATTTAATTAAATTAAAGGGTGTACAAACATTTAGCAATTATCTCCGAGATTAATTTCGCAGTGAGTAATCCTGTAAATGCTAGGTTTTCTGTCAAACGTTCCAACTCTCACGAGAAATTATGTTATATAAAACCCACGAAAGTTTATTAAAAGCCCTATATTTACAAGGCATTTGGTTATATATTTTCTTTATATAGCGAGCTGTTATATAAGGCATTGAGTTTCGCGAAGCAAGCGAAATATCATCGCACGGTGCTTTTATTCAGGTGTCGCATAACCTTTCAATGAAAGGGTTTTCTAGCGTTTCACACCAAGCATTGAAATCAACACATTGTATACCCAAACCGTTATACAAAATTACGTCTTTGAATGTGGCAACGTAGATTCTAGAGGAGTAAGAAATGTTGGTAACCTATCCTAAAGTAATACTTAGTTTGTAATAGAAGCAAAAAATAACCTGATTGCCTGGTATCTCCTGGTAGGCATATTAGATGGGCTATTGTCTCTTCGTAGGCATGTGGAATGGGCTTTTCGCACCTGATGTAAGATGGGGTATTATTATCTGATAAACATGTAAGATTTGCTATTTTCTACTGATAGGGTATTAATCAGTGGCAGGCTAAAAACATAGGCTCATCTACATCTCCTCTATACTTGAAAACATAAAAACACGCTCTGAGTGGGTACAGTCAAATTTACTCAACTACCTGCTTAATTGTATGTAGTGCGTAAAGGGTATGCTACTGCCTGATACCGATGGACAGGGATCCTTCTTGTAGCTATATCCTTCCTTACATCCTAGACGAGGGACATTTACATTTATATAATAATGTTATCTACATTCACAACCCTTGATGAGGTATGATAGTTAGTTTGGCTGACGACTGTAAAACATTATATGTAAATCACGAAATACAGGTATCTATTTTTACTCCTGTACAATATCCGATATATTTCAATGAATTTACACACATAATTAAAATATTATATTTCATGATTCCCATCACCCTTTTCGTTATTATATACCCACCCCGTATCATTCTCAAAAGATATCACTTGATTAAAAATCTTCTCTGCGTGGAAAACAAGCTTATATACATTTTTCCTACCTCTTTTGAACTTACTCTAATATGTTTACTTGTAAAGTATCTAGTAAGCATACTTGTCTAGGTACATCCATTGTTTGTATCTAAACAGGCAGCGTGATTTCGCATCCTGCCCTAAGAGAGATTTCTGAGTATTTTTAACCTTTTCAGAGCAGTGTAATAGAAGGCGGAAGTACTCAAAATAAACAGATCTTGATTAATATTAATTTTAAATAGATCATTACAGCCATATCTGTATGACTTCCATTAAGTCGCTCCTTTAATTTTTCATCTTTTCCTAACAAATCAAAACACAATAAAAATTTTTCAGTACCGTATAATAGAAAAAAGTCCCGTCCAAAATAAACAGTTCTTCCTTTTTAAGGTAAAAAAAACCAAAGACTCTTTATTTTTTTATTATTTTAAAGATTCAAATAACTTTTGAATCTTTTCAGTCAGTGTAATAGAAGAAATGCCTATCCAGAATAAACTTCGTGATTAAGGTATATTTGACTGGATCGGTATTTTTCCTTAAGAGTCAAACAACGATAGATATATTTGTATAAAGAAAAATACATTATAATTATTCGAATGCTAAAAAGACGAGTAGAAACATTTAAATTAACTTGAGGTCTCATTTTATCTCTACATTTGCCACTCTATGACCTTCAAAAGTCCAACCATTTCAAACACTGCATTTAAATAAAAAGATTTAAAATGTTAAAAAAAGCCAAAGATTTATTTAGCATTAATGTATGTATATAGGTGTAAAAGCGTAGAATCGTAGGAGCTCCTTTTAGTTTTTAGGCTTCGTACACAGCATTTTTGTTCCTTTCCTGCACTTAACAAAACTGACTTGTACTCTTGTATATATATTTAAATATATTTACGTGTGTTGAGAAACTAAAAGTAAACAAATTTTAATCAATACTTAATGGGCTGCAAACATACGAGTTGTGTAAAATTGTAAAATTTAATGTTTAAAATTTTAAATTCAATTGCTACTTAATGTAAGGATTATCTTATGTATTACCTTTACTTTATTTGTTATAATTTTTTACACAAATTTTCACTATAATATAAATTATTCGAACTGTTTTTTATCGTTTTTGTTAAGTATATTTTACTTGTGATACCTACAACTATATATATTGTTCCAAAATATATTTTTTTATATTTGTGTTATATTCTATAGCCTATAAGCCAAATTATTCTATTTTACCACTTAGTCAAGAGTAAATCAAAATTTTATGGATATATGATTTTTAATAAATTATTGTATGATTTATTTTTAAATAAAATATGTTGAAAGTTCAGTGAAAATGTCTCATGTTATTTCTGACTTTTTCCTTTTTTACTAAATAAACGTTACGAATAATTCTATCCTCTTGTAGAATCAGCATTAGGAACTTCTACTGCTCTGTAGAAATTTCAGATAATTTAGAATATTGCCTCTCCCTATGGCTCAGGGGTTAGTTGTCACATACGATTTTTTCTCATATTTGTATATTAGCTCTGTATATAGGATGGGCTTTAAGACTCAGTTACCATTAAATTCTATGAAGTCTCTTTAAGTCCTCATTTATTTCTTTATCATCTCCAAAACACATAGGAAACCTAGTGTGGAAGCTAAAACATGATAGTAAAAAAAATCTCTGTATTAAATAAATAACAGAAAATATCCCTTCAAAGCTTAAAGGATTATTATAAGCAAAATAGTGAAACTTAGTAAAAATATGGCATAAATAAACTGAAGTCAGTTGTTGGAAAAATGTTTATAGCTTTGAAGGAGAATTAGTAGGTCTATCAATTAATTCCTTGTATAATAAACTCTTTTTTATTTATTTTTTTCACTTTCTACTATTGAATTCTTTTTTTTAATGTTAGCTAAACATTTGAAATTTTATTATATATTTCACTGTAAATATCCAAAGATATTGAAAAATGAAATTCATTTTAAAACATGAAGATATTTTTTTCATGTTTTTTTGAATTCATACCATTACATATCATACATGTAAGAAGAGCTACTCACGTCGGTACGAAGTAGAAAAATAAGTGTATCCATACGTAGCTTTATTTAATTTATAGTAATAATTTTACTCCATTCAAAAGCACATGATTAGTGGTTAGACTATATTAGATGACATAAAAATAATTCGAAAAATGGTTCGAAACGTTTGAGCTTTCTAGCCCTTAGCTCCTTAAGCACTCACCCAGTAGGTCTACAAATCAGTCCCTAAGTCCAAAAGTGAAGAAGAAAGGATGATTGAAGCAAGTACTAGTGAAAAACCCTTAATTATATAATACAAACAATCACTTCCTGTATATCTTAAAAAAAGTAACAAACGACCTAGTTATACACGGTGGTAAATTAAAATAACTGTACTAAACGTTCAAAAAACGTAGTCTATAGGATTCCATTATAGACAAAGTCTGGTGTTTGTTACGTCATTGAGGTAATGTACATTATCCTATAAGGCAGGGTCCGTTTTCGTTGCGAGTGCTAATCGATTGTCACCCGAATCGAAGTGTCCAGTGGCTCAAGTGTTTGTTTCTTATGTTGTACACAATCGAGACGAAATTATACATAGACATGTCAGGCAGTGGAGTTTCCATAGCTCATCGCCCAATCGCAAGGTTTTTTGAGAATCGAGCTGTGTGAGCTAAAGTTCCATCGTGTTGAGAACCAGGCAGAACGCTTGTCTATCTTCATCGTACATTTGGCAGGAAAACGTTTCTTAACATTTCATTGTGTAGATACGAATTTGCTGAATTTGTTACTCCACTCTCGAAATAAGAGCCAATTACTAATGAGTAATTTTTCAGCAAAATATGTAACCTAGGGTTTATGCAAAGATCTATCATGTAATCTACTATGATATCCTATGTCCATGCACAACGAATCTGTAAAAATGTGCTTCATCGTTTATCGTAAACGTTATTATTTTCACAAACAATTTAAAACATATAATGTGTAAACGCTGGCAGTTGGTCGACACCCATTCGCAAATATTTTAAACAACAATAATATTTTAGGTATAAAAACCCACAACGTAATGAAAAAGCAGATAATCTCAGTGCAGATGTCTTGTCACCGTCTTGAACAACCAGGACTCTACTGTTTGGCTTAACCAAACTGTCTATAATTTCTCACGTATGAACCTGGTTTCTTCTTATTGGTCAAATGGATTTCTTATAAGTGTAACAGATTGGCGTATGATTTAATGAGTGTGAATGTCGTCATCATGTCAAATCTTGAAATTACGGTAAAACTATTGTTGAGTGTTCCCAATAGAACAGTCCATCCTCACCAACGTGCAGGGCGTACGGGGTAAGCTAACTAGAACGACATGGCTCCAACTCATAATGGCATCTCCTGAAGGTTCAAGGTTCCCCTTCTCTAATGGGGTCGCATCGATCACTCTGTGTAAGAATACTGACTACACGGATGTTGGACAATATTATTACAATCATCTAACATACTTTTAAAAATGAGAATGATTTTGTCAAATTCTATTTTGTTACTTTACATTTTCAAAATATATAACTAATTTTGTACTAAATAATATAAAGTAAAAATTAAAAATTTCTATATTCAAATGGTTTACCTGTTGAAATTCCAAGAACAAAATTTATATACTGACTGTAAATCAAAACCTCATGTACATTCCGGTTACCATCTTTAATATATTTATAGTCTGTATGATCTAGCCTGCCTTGTTGACCAGGGCTGACTTAATGAATCAATAGGATCACCAATAAGTAACTTTCTTAACTTAGTATAACTTCCAAATTTATATCGAGTATTTTAAAAGTATGAAAAAATATAAGAAAAACGATACCAAACACGACATAATTTTTGTTAAAAATGAAAATTATTCGTACTCTGTTCGTAAGTGGCAAGAAGCGTAAATTTTAAAAAAATTCTCTTGGTTAATATCGTTCTTGTGCGTATTTTGAGTACTTTCCAAATATTCGATACAAATTTGTAAATTATTATAAGAGTAAGAACAGTTAATTTACTTAGTAGAAATATTAGTAGGTACACTAAAAGTTTCATTTGGTAAACAGCTGCAAGTGATAAGGTACGTTAGTTTCAGCCGGGTCCACAAGACAAATTAGATCATACAGAGTTTAGCATCTCTGAAGATGGTTACCTAGGATCTATAAAGTACCATAACGTGTTAATTTGTAATTAAATAATTTTGTTGCGATGTTTGAGTTTGCATTACGATTGGCCAATTCATGTTTTTCACTTGCTCAAGACAATCGTACCAGTAAAAACTGCGCTTGGCTATTAACCTAAATGTTTTGTATTCGATTTCCGCCAGCGTGAAAGTAATTTTATGTAAGTATTAACTCCCCAAGTCTAACCAGCCTGTAGAGGTAAGTAGTCTATCTAAGGTGGGATCGTATCAAAGGGTAAAAATCGTAGTAAAATCGTAGTATTGGCACATTACCTTCCTTGAATGCCATATTGGCCTACTAATACAGTACACTATGCTCTCTCCCATACTATACACCCTTGTCTCTCCCACGCCACGTAGATTATATAAAAAGGATTAAATATTATTATGGAAAAAATGAACAGATTTAAGGATTGGCACATTACCTTCCTTGAATGCCATATTGGCCTACTAATACAGTACACTATGCTCTCTCCCATACTATACACCCTTGTCTCTCCCACGCCACGTAGATTATATAAAAAGGATTAAATATTATTATGGAAAAAATGAACAGATTTAAGTTGCACTATGTTTAAACTCTATTGGTAAAACAAAAAATATTTTTACAATGACACTAACAGATATCTATATTTACGATATGGTTTTGAAGAGTGAGAGTGGAAAACTGCAAATGTTCAAAAAGGCAAAGTGGTCAACACTTACATTTTAACCAGAGATAATATGTTGGTTAAGCTTGGATACTCATTGTCATAGGATAAGTCGACCAGCAGGCTGAAAATTATCACGAAATTTTGTTGCCATTATAGGCTTTTAGCCAGCTTTTCTACCCAGATCATATATATATATATATACCCATACCCATATACCTATATCTATATTAACATATGCAATCAACATAATTTTGTTTCAAAATATTGATTCTAATTTGAAGAGAAGGTTTTCTATTTTAAAAAAAATATCTTAACCTACCTGTGCAAAGTACGGGTTTCTTTTAAATAAATAAAAAAAGTTTCAATTTAAAACTGTTTCTATTGAACCAAAATTTTGTTTATATTTTGCAAATGTCATTTTGTTACATTTAAAATTAATTTTTAGTGTTTTATTCAACCGATTTATTCCTACTTAAAGTGGATTAGATTACATACGGTAGTATACAAATTTATATTTTTTGTAAAACTAATTTATTTTAAAAAAATTACACAATATATATATATATATTTGTGTGTGTGTGTATGTGTAAAAATGCGTTTATCAAAAGTTCGCTAGCTGTTCGTATTATCCCAGTTTCTGTGATTAAAGTTAGCGTTACCCAGCGAAGAATTTATGACATCGTAACACAAGGAGCGACATTATTTCTTGGCGTGCTTAATAACTAATATGAAATTAACAATTTTAAAAATTTATGGTCGTTGTAATTAAGCCGAAATGGGCGCGGCAGATGTGGCTAACGACCACTGAGGCGTGCAATGCGGTTTTCTAATTCCTTAATATGTGTGCTCTCTTTGCCGTTCCTTTCGCTCTGGCGGAAGTAGAATTTGTGATAACTCTTGTCAGCAGTAATAGCTTAAACAAGTCGTATTTAGATGTACTTTCTTCATCTAAAAGCTGATGTAGGAAGGTCAGAGTATCATAGTTTAGCTAAATCGGAAACTAAACTTTAGCTAAATCGGAAACAATATTATATTATTGTTTTAAATATAATAATAGTTTAGTTGAAGGAATGACAATCTACTTGGATAAGGAAAGGGTATTAGGTATGGTTAAGTGAAGACATTTTATTTTCATTCTTCTTGTCTCAACATAGTCAATTGAGCTCAACTGTTTTAAATGGAGTTGAAATACAGTTTTTGCTTTTAAATAATTTATTATTAATTTAAAACCTGTTTATTATTACTCTGATTACAGTAAAATTACATTTAAAAATGTATTCTGTCAGGAAATTCAAAAACAGTTTATCTAGCGCTGGCGTAGAATTAAGGACTTGTAGACTACATCTGTCCACAAGAGGCTGTCATATTGTCACCGTACAACTTTTTTCTATTGAGATTTGAACACTTAGGACAGCTCTGCCCTAGTTAACTTTATAAGTTGAATTTATCCACAATATGAATTCATCGAAGAACCTTCATGTCTTTTATCGATTCTTTTATTGATTCACAAACATATATCTTTTTTAAAATCGTTTTATTGAATCTTTTTCCCCCATTTAAAAAAAGAATTAGGACTTTAATTATCAAAACAATTATTACGTTGAAAATGTCTATTTATTGCTGATGCGTTAAAGAGGTTGCTTCATTGGAGAGCTATTCTTTATAGCAGATATCCTAAATTTATAGTTCAGACTTTTTTGTTCTTCACAATTTAGCCAAGAGAAAATATTTACTAATTGCTTACCCGTGATTTAATGACTGTTGTTTACACATATTTCTGTAAACGACTTTCTGTTTGATGTAATTTCTCCAAAATATAATCTTTTTCACTTTGTTCAAAGTAAAAACGTAGGGAATTACCTTTACTAATTGCAAAGATGGTTCTGAAAACTGATTGGAAAAGAAATAATCCTCAAGGGTATGACGTCACAAATAATATTATTAAGGAATAAATCTCTAGATGGAAAGTTAATGACTCGGAAAACAAATTAAATCGAGACAGACTCAAATGGAATGGCGTACGCTAAGGTTATTAGGGAAAATGAGAATAATTTTAAACTTTTGCAATAAAAACAAATCTGTAAGGGAAATTAAAATAACGTACAGCTGCTTTGAAGAAATGTAAAACAGGGATGATGAAAGCAGTTTGATAAACAGCCAGTGATTGGCATTAATCCAATGTGTACTTAGCGAAGATTATAGTTCTTCGATTAATTTGTTCTGTTGACTTATAATATACAGTCGATAAGTTGATACAGTTTTAACCAGGTTTTCTGTATAATATCAACATTTTTCCTAAATGTTTTTGTAACCGGCATACATTTGCTACATTGCTACACCTTTCTTTGCTACCATTCCGGGTGCCACATCAGGTAGAAATCTACTCAGGTAATATTGTACAATCAATGCACTGTCAGCACAGTTAGGCTACACCTATCCATCCTTATACTTCTTACAAGGACGTGACACAAGTGGATAATGTATACGTTTCAGTCCCCGATAGAAAGAACGCCTACTTCAGGTAACATTGTACAATCAATGAACTATCAGCACAATTAGACTACACCTTCCCTTCCTTATACTTCTTACAAGGACGTGACACAAGTGGATAATGTATACGATTCAGTCCCCGATAGAAAGAACGCCTACTTCAGGTAACATTGTACAATCAATGCACTATCAGCACAATTAGGCAACACCTACACTTTCTTATAAGTCTTACAAATTCGTAACACAAGTGGATGACTTATCCGTTTCAGACCCCGATAGAAAGAACGCCTGCTTAAGGAACACGTAGGTCATGGCATTGTACACCTATATTATCTACCCAACTAATCATATTGATTGATCTACCCTACAATTGATTCTTGTCCTTTGTAGGCGAGGGTAGTCATATTGACCTATACTCTTTAAACTACACTAACTTTGATTATAGACATAATTACTTTGATTAGTTATTTTCTCTACTCTTGAATAGACGTGTATATGAATTAATTTAAAAACTCCCTATATTCCAGTTTATGTTTATGTTTTAACTCAAATTCTTTAAAATGAGTTTCTTACATATTGGATGTTTATTTTAGACAAATTAAACTTTATTCAGTCTTAAAGAAATTCATTGTTTTTTTACGTTTTACTTGTTCTTTAATAACAGTTTACTAAGTCATACTTTCTAGATTTTCCGAACTTATGTGGTGTTGGTGGTGGTGGTGTGAGTGTGTGTGTGTGTGTGTGTGTGTGTGTGTATGTGTGCGTGCGTGTGTGTGTGTGTGTGTGTGTGTGTGTGTGTTTCTGAAGTGACTACGTCTTATCGCTCGGTATGACTGTATACGTTTGCACGTGATTGGTTGGATCGCACCCGTCATGAGACGCTTGCAATATATAGGCCTATAGATATACATTTACTTGTATTACGCTCGACTGATACAATGCGGCAGGAGTTTATTTTTAATTTATCATTTGCATATATATATATATATATATATACATATATATAATACGTTTTCTTGTTTAATAATTTAAAACAACATAGGTTATTCAAATACAAGTATATTTATTAATTTATATCCAAATTAATAAATATTAGAATACATTATAAATAATTATATTAATAAATATTATTTAATAAATATTCTTGTATTTGAATAACCTATGTTTTTTTAATATATATATATATATATATATATATATATATATATATATATATATATATATATATATATCTGTGATAATTTAAAAATCAGTGATGCATTTTGTTTTATATGTATTTGCATAGATGTATATATGTACTATGAATATGTGTATATAAAATATTTAAATTCAGCATACACACATATAAAATGTACCGACTTGAGCACGTGGCTTTCAAATTTTAAAAAAATATTGATGATATTTTATAATTGTACAAAATTTTGAAAAAATGTGTACATCAACAGTATGTATACCGTATATGTATATTGTTTATGTGTGTATAATTTATATACATATATATATATATATATATATATTACTATTTATTAGGAATATACTGTGGTTGAATTTAATAATAAATACACAAAAACCTCTTAACCACATTAAAGAAAGTTTGTGGTTAAGAGGTTTTTGTGTATTTATTATATATCTATATATATATATATATATATATATATATATATATATATATATATATTTATTTATATATATATGAATATGCTAATAATTATTGATGAATTTTAACATTAAAAAAAGTTTTAAATGAGATAATAAAGAAAAGTATTTGCTTCTTCACAACCAACTAACAGAGGAAATGACGGAAATTCAGATAATAGTGAGAGTGAATTTGAAAGAAAAATGATAGATATAAAGAAACAATAAAACAAGGAACAAGCAAAACTAAATAAAATATAATTACGAACATTGCGTAATATAAAGTATCGGGAATGAATGAAAAGTGCAAAAAAATATGGACTAAAGCAGTTACCTATAGAACGTTCAAGATAATTATCAAGATTACGTTTTCAAAGATATAGAGATAATAAAAGGAAATTCCTAATTCTAGCAGAAGCGTAATAATTTCAGAAGAATCAACGGCTGATAATCAGATAAGTGTTGAAAATCAGCACAGAATACGCAGTTCTCAAAATACTAGGCCCTTCTTGGTTAGATGTCCCACTTGATAACAAAAAAACTACTGAATGTCGTAATATTAAATTAAATGGTAATTCGAAAAATGTTAATGACTCAACTTCAGTTTCTGATTCAAATTTGCTAAGTTTTGTTAATTTGAAAAAACATCAGCAACCAGAAAGCATATTTAATTTTGATAATTTAGATAAAAGCATTACTCAAGTAGATGATCCACACATTATTTCACAAGTTCACGAAGAAACTTCATGAAGCTTTAAAACTTGAATCTGCAAAATGGGCAAATAATTATTGTTATTTTAAATGTATAAAATATTTACTAAATTTGATTAAACAAAATTTTAAGCATCACATTAATATGTAAGATATAAAGTTTTAAAAGTACAATATCTAACGGCTCGAAAAAAGGATAGATGTTACAAAACTTTATTAGCAATATAGCATTATTTCCTACATCCTATACATAATATTGAGTTAATATTTATTAGAATAATCACTCATCAAAATAAATCATCTTCATCAGTGACAATTATCGTATTTTTAAAAGTATCACAACTCTCGGATTAACCCGTACGAAGAGATTGCAGTATATAATTTGATATCGTTAAACATAAAATCCTGCAGCGGAAAAAAGGTCGAACGTTATTGCTATGTTTCCACTTGATTGCTCCGACGATATATTAGCAAAATAGATAAAAGGGATTATTTGACTATACAATCGTGTATAGAACGTATTACGTTTAAGTAGGGATGTCACAATTGTTGTCGTTTAATAAAAAACCTGCTTTTAATCTGTTAATATGTGCTTGACATATATAGAAACAAACATTTTAATTTAATCTCTGTTTGATGTTGAAACAAAAAAACTTGATCAAAAATAGGTGAACATGAAATAAATATCTTCTAGGGATAAGGTTGTTATTTTTGTTGTCATAGGTTCGATCTCTTTAGAACAGTACCTCATATTTTTTACACCACATAATTTGCATTGGAGATGTTCTTAATTAAAAATCTTGTAGAATTGAAATTCAGTGAGTACAGTGGCAATATTCAAATTATTAACACTATAATCTATACCACAATACACCCAATTCAAAAATACACCTAATACAAAAATACACCCAATACCTCAATATATGCAACAAAACAATACACTAAACATAACAATACACCTAATACCATATCACACCTAATGTCACAACACGCCTAATACGACAATACAAACAGTACAAAAATTCAACCAATACCTCAAAATACTCAACAACACATGCAACAAAATATTACACGCAACACAATAATACACCCAGTACAACAATACAATAAATACCACAATACACCTATAACGACAATAGACCCAATAAAATAATACACCCAATGACGATACAAGATACGAAAGAAATAATAACTCTTAAAGTAGTATAGATTATACACTTATATAGGCCTAGAATTCATTTGAAAAGTTGTCATAATCAGGGACTATAAATAGACTGAAGCTAGGAAATAAAACCAATGTAGGATTTTTTTTGTAACATCATTGGACTTATTTTGGTATTGTGTTTTCTGGTATATACTATTGGCGTATAGCCAATAATAGTATATTGGGTGAATTGTGGTGTTGGTTAAATTTGGGTAATGGGTGTATTGTTAACAAATCTTATGTGACTCTTATTAGGACCGAATGGAGAGAAGGAATCGTCGAGATAGAAATATTCGAAGAGAATAGTGGTATATTATTTACTTGAGTTTTCCGGAGGATCTCAGGATAGGGAGGTAGTTGTGAAGGAAGTAGTACACCCAACGCGTTGCCAGCGGGAATATGTTCACCCGCGTGTGGTTTTTCAGTAATGAGAGGCCACACTTCAATGTACCAGGACTACTCGATTTGCACCAAACGTCTTCAGTGAATGAGACCCTTGACTTGAAACCCAAATTCATTTTTTTGCCGAAAAAAGTGATAGTATGTATCACACGAATTGGATGAGTGAATTGGCACCACATAGCCTCAAGAGAGGTATTTTCCATTGGGCTTCGATGTTAGTTGTCTATATAATTAGTAAAAGAGAGGAGCTTTGCGCTCTTAGATGTATGCGAAAACTGTGTAACTCGATGGATTAATTGAGTGGATTATTTGTAAAGGATGAGGAACTTCTTTAATATTATTATAATGCTTAAAAATATTTGTCACAACTACAATGAGACGTTGCTGGATTTGGTGAATAATTCACTCTGTCAGTCGCTGCCGTGAGTTGGAAGATTGAGAAGGGCTGGTTTGGATTATCACGCCAAAATACTAACTGATAAAATTAGCCATTAGGGTGCATCAGGGCGCATTTTTATCTCGCTATATATCACAAAAATAAACAAAATTGTGAATGCGGAGAATGATTACCATTACAAGTGTTAGATTAGATCCTTCGTACCTGTTAATAGGATACTTTTGAAAGGTTTTAGAAATAGCACCAATCCTCACAGTAGGCCATGCAAACGAGTTTGACTGGTACACTTTTTCAAAGATACGGTGAATAAAAAAGTAACGAGGAGCAGTTAAGGCAATGTTTTGAGCGTATTTCATCCGAGCTGAGAACAAGTACTTACGCATAAAATCTGTGTATATGGGTTTCAATTGAGGTTGAGCACAAAACATTTTCTCTAGAGAACGAATTCTATTTTCTGCAATCAAACGAGATTTTGTTAGGGGGGGGGGGGGGTGTTCGGTCTTAAACGGTAGTCGGATACAATATCAGCCATAATGGTTCTGATAATTAGTAGTGAGGTAGTGTTCTTCACAAAGTTTATCTGCTTGAGATAGGGAAGGAACAGCAAGCGATTCGACCAGATGCCAAAATGTATGGAGCAGGTTATGAAAGTTAATCTCGTTGATAACCAGAAGCGTAATCGAAAACTGTGTTTGGAACTACTATTACGTCATTGTTAGACCTGTTGCGTTACCCATTACTAAAAGGCTAAAGTGTGTGCCTTGATAAACCAGGACTATAGGCTTCCTGAGTGAGTGTGTTACGATATAGAGCACCAGCTAGATGAATATAATGAATATATCGATGGCTCTTGGCAAATAGAACGTAGGACTGGCTTAAGGACTCACACACACACACACACACACACACACACACACACACACACACACACACACACACACACACACACACACACACACACACACACACACACACACACACACACACACACACACACACACACATACATTCACACACACACACACACACACACACACACACACAAGCTTTTTTTTCCTTACCATTTAGAGACCTTAACTAGTTAGGATCCTTAATTTTGAAATCAGGTAAAGAATAAAATTCTTGAGGTCGGTTTTATTGTCCAAAATGCAAGGAGGATAGTTTTCTATAACTGTAGGCTTTTAGTGAGACTTTTTTATTTCCAAAAGCCCTTATATTTGGTTTAATGAAGTTATTTTAGATAAACAGAGGGGTTGTGTAAACCAACGAAGGAAGGTTTCAATGTGGGAGGAGATTGAAGATTGACATCCTCAATTTCGTTACAGTCCTTATTTAGAAATTTAATAAATTCTCCAGCATCTGACAATGTGGGGGCGTCAGCTCTGTCGTCTTGTCCATTAGATTAAGTGAAATATTTAGACAGTTTCTTAAGTTCACTATCCTTTTGCTATAAGTCACGGCCGACAACAGAGGAGGTTTAATAGTGATTTCGGTGTCAAGAGAGGAATATTTTCAGAGTACAAATGTTCTCATTTATTTATACGTTATAGCTAGCGTCAGCAATAAGTAGGAATTTTTTTAATTGAACGGTTCCCCTGGGACTCAATAAGTATAATGCTCAATAAGTACTGAAGACTAGAAAACGCAGGCAGAAACGCATTTTCATAAATGTTTGATTTAAACCGATTACAGATAGAAAACCATATAAAAGGTTCACCATTTCAATGAGTTTAAGTTTTGGTAGACCTACAGATAACGGTGGGGCAACTGTGGTTACAACTTTGTTGGTTACAAATTTCTTTCTTTCGTACACTAGAACTAACATAGCCCACCAACTCGACTACGTTGTTAAGATGAGTATAATAAGGCTGAAGAAAGGGTTAGCCTCTATTTAAAATTCCTAAGTGTCTATAGTAGCAGAAATTCTTGCTGAAACTTATTTATTAATTTAACCCACACCGTATCAAAAATCTCTTTAGTTACATCATAGATCGTTTATATTGGAGCGAATATATTTCCTTTCTTTCCTCTAACAGTTGCAAAGGATTTAGCTATAGTTGAACGACTATGCTAAAGAAAGAAGTCAGTGAGATAATGTGTTAAAATTTTAAAACTGCAAAATATGTTTCCAAATTGTAGCCCTTCAAGAGTGTATATTTATCGAACGATAAGTAAGTAAGGAAACAAACAAATCTAAGTAGATATTTAAAATAAATTAAGCCTAATGACACTAGAGAGTTACTTAAGCTTGTTTGTAAATAAATGAACCAGTGCGTTATAGCAAAAACCCAGTTGTTTCCGAAAATATAATTATTTTTAATAATTTTGGCTAAGCCAAAGAATAATTATTTTTAAAAAATATTGGCTAATCCCAGAATATTCACACTTCATTCTTGAATACATTGCTAACATTAAAAATTAATTACAAACAAAGTTTGAATTCAGTTGTATTCGATGATTACATTGAATGTAGCCCACATTTGTTTACAAATATTAAGTTTTTAAGTATGGGAAAATGTTTATATTATTTGAAGCAAGGTAACGTTAAGATAAAACACAAAATAATTATTATTTACATTTACATAAGCAGCAAGTAATTCAGTTATAAAATGAAATAACCTTTGAATATAAACTTTACAAGAAGACAAAGAAACAACTTAAGCTCGGAAAATCTAAGGCATACGTGACACAAGGCTTTTAACCATTCAAGTATAAAATATGCATTATTTCATCTGAGGTTCAAGAAGTGCACGTTATGTCCGCTTAACTCAATAGTTACCTTGCTGTACAATACAGGAAACCGAGCACTTTCCCTTCGAGTTTATTTTGTGAGTCCCATATCTTAACAAACCTAACACTACTGAAGGTATATCTTCTATATAGTTGTCCTCTACGAAAAGCAGCCAAGAAATACCATTAAGATAGCCAGTTACTCCATTTTCTCTCATTTATTACCACCAACACTCATTTATTACGAGCAATAATTAGTTGCCCCTCCAATTTAATGTAAGTTCATTGAGCAACCCGCTACATAACTTTCTGTTTCTTTTATTTATTAATTTTTAAATTTGATTTATAAATAACAGTCCAACCGTAACGATGTAAAGAAAATCTTGTAATAATACATGCCAGTGGCAAACAACCCAGTTGCAAGGAAGCACACACAATTCCCATTCGCCAGCAATATAACACCTACTGAGAA
This sequence comes from Prosapia bicincta, assembly GCA_036971475.1. Lineage (NCBI taxonomy): Eukaryota > Metazoa > Arthropoda > Insecta > Hemiptera > Cercopidae > Prosapia > Prosapia bicincta. Next base: position 165,282,093 of record JBAIZL010000005.1, read on the forward strand.
ACAAGCAAATCCCGACTAGTTTTACTCGAAGTAGTTTTGCTCATTGTGATGACGCGGATTGTTTACGTAGTCATTTATTGAACCCTCCAGATTACGTCATCCAATTTTTAGCTTCAACTTATTGTTAAATGTAACAAAGTGTTGGAAAGGGAACAATTTGTTGAAATTTTTGGTTGTTCCAGTCATATACAGGAATGTATTCCTGAGAGACTATTGAGGCAAAGGTAATGACAGAGGAACTAGGAATAAAGAGATAAGCACATTTAAATAAACTCAAACGCTTACTGATATCACTGATTTTGTTTGTTAAGTCTTAAACAATTAATTACATCTACATATTTTTATAAATATGTATATTATATGCAGCTTAATATATATATATATATATATATATATATATATATATATATATATATTCTTGATATTTTACGTTATCCATTGTTTTTCCGTTGCACTGACTTTATGACGTTAATATATTACTATTGTAGTAATTTTATCCACCATTAAGTGCAATGATTTTACCTTGTGTGGTGAGGCAAATTTCGGTCACTTGACCATTGTCGAATCACTGATAGTTTTTTCATAAGTCTCTGAAGACCAGAAAAATATCAGTGATTCGACAATGGTCAAGTGACCGAAAGGTGCCTCACCACACAAGGTAAAATCATTGCACTTAATGGTGGATAAAATTACTACAATAGTAATATCTCACCTTCATATATATATATATATACATATATATATATATATATATATATATATATATATATATATATATATATATATATACACTTCAAACATAAGAATATATTTATATTAACAACCAATCAGTTAAATGCTTTTCTCTAATGAATATATTGATAGAAAGCAAACCGCTATTCTTATACTAAATTAATGTAAATTGGTTCTTGAAAACGCCAAGACTGTTGATTACCAATTTTTTACTGTTAAAACTGTTGTGAACTAATTTTGTCCTCAAACAAATGAATTTTTGTATTTCTTATAATCTTGTTTATATATCAGCTTTAAGTACTATGTATTATTTAGAAAACTCTTATAATATGTTAAAATTCTAAGCATTACATTAAAATTTAGGCTACCTACATTCAATGATAATGAACTGCAACGCGACCGCATTTCATTACCTAATTAACTATTTACGATTAATTGTAGACTGTATAATTACCACAGAGAGAACACATCGAAATGTATAACGAGTGTTTATACAGCAGAAGCAAATAATTAAATTTGGACTCCTAAATAAATCTTTGAATAAATATTAACCACGAGTCTACGTCCATGGCCAAAGTTCTGTCTTCTGTGACGTCACAACGAAGCCCGTAGGACTTGGGAGTAGTTCCGGGGGGTGGGGGGGGGGTTAATATGTTCTGGTAGGACTCGGTCTTACTATTACTATGTATTTGAAGTGTTTTTATGCAAATATTTAATAACTAAAAGTCATTAAAATTCAGTTCACCGACCGCAGTCATGAGCTTTGCAAGACGTTTGCAAGATTTTTATAGTTAGCACGATACATATATATTTTGAAAAGTGTTGGTCAAGTACTACGATGACCATGTTTGTTGAATGTTATCCAACACAAAGCGGACAAAGGTGGTATAGACAAGTTATTTGCTTACAATTTGTTCACAATAAAACCGCTCGCACCTAAATCCCTCTCCAGACACAACTGTCAATATTTACGTAGTGGCCATTGCTAACAGTTCTTTATATCAGTTCGTTCAACGTTACATAATTGTAATCTATGATCGGATAAATACAGTTCATCTTCATTTAAGTATATTGCTATCAACATTTGGAACCTTGTGTCGAAGAATCGATTATAACTGCTTTACTCAAACACTCCAAAAATGTTATCGTCTATACGTCATGATTAACATATTTACTATCATAATTTAAAACATTATAAAAAATTAATTTAAATAATGGTTTATTTTCATATCTGACACTAAGAAACTTTGTAACAAACTTGCCAAACCTTATTGATAAAAATTTTAAAAAAAGGTTTAAAAATTAATATAACTATATTCAGTGATAATCCTCGTCTCTGTAAGTGTATGTTTTTCATTGGAGGGACAAGACAGTCGTAGATAGCCAGATTCTTTTAGGCAGAGAAGAGGCATTGGAGCGACAAGAGCGTCGCAGATTGCCAGATTATCAGCCGTACCTTCCTTTTCTAGAAAGAGATGATAGCTGGGTATGCAGCAAGACCCAGGTGGCTCTGGAGATAGTCATCTCCAATCATCGTATCAGTAGTAGCTATCCCGACGGTTTTTGTAGGATATTGGGGATGCCGTTTTCTCACAGAATCAACCATTTTTAGTTAAATCTCTTTTCTGGTAATTTTTTGGAATAGGGTTTCTGTGCATCTTTTAACCGGTACTTTGGAGCTCTACTGAACTCTCCCAAGGCCAATCCGTTAATATATGCGTGGGTCCTTTCAGGGTGCTGGTAGCTAGCACTTCCAGCGATATTTATTTTAGGATACATCGAGGAACATCGGCGTTGCTGTCAGAGAATCCAAGTAGCTGTAGGTTCAAAAGATTATCAGGTGGTTTCGAGGAAATTGAGGGTAATAAAACACAGCCAGTCACTCTATTTGGTAGTTCTCCTGTAGTTCCAGGGTTCTCTGTTGCAGGGTGGTTTGAATCTGAAACAGGGCATTGACAGTTCTAAACGTTTCCCAAATCTTTTGACCCTCCATGATATTTCGAAACATTTCAGGGAGGCTTTGTCGTAACGTGGTTCAACTAGATCAGTAGCTGAGTAACGTCCCTAGCTCAGCTGAGTGACGTTCCCTAGTTTGGGTTGTATAAAAGCTCCACCACACACATTCTAATGACACTTTTTTAAGCATGGAATGGCTACAATTTTCATGTAAATTTTTGTTGTAGGTATAGATTTCGAAAAAGCTGATCGTACTAAACATCTTGCTTGTACAATATTTTGTAGTAATTGTAAACTAAATATAAATTATAATTTATTTAAAATTATAACACATTTTATGCATTTGAAAATTAACTAAAATTGAATTATAGATCTCATGTATTATACAATAATATGTAGGGCCTATATTATGCCTATGAAAAATTAAAACATTATGAGTAGGCCTATTATAGTATTAAACCCAATAAGGCAATTTCTAAATTTAATTTGAAAACCAATTTAAATTATGTTGGCAAAATAATAGTAAAAGAAAGCATGGAAGACTGGTTTATTGTTGTTAAGCACAATAATTTTTATGCCGTAGTTTATATTTTGAAAAACATATGGCAGCATTTACGTGGTAAATAGTTTGAGTTTTGACTATGATTAAATTATCGATACCTGCTACATTTTCACAACTCCTGTTCCCCTGATACTTAGCACAGCTTTTGTATGTTTGTTGGCTAAAGCGGGTAGTGTTTATTATAAATCATTGTTACCCACCTCTTTCAATATTATACTTTCCTGATACTTGAGAAATACATTTTCTAGAAACTTCGTTCCTTTAAAACATTAAATGAATCCATCAGCAGAATAAGATATTATACTTATACGAGTCTATATATATGTATACATACAAAGTCTATATTACCATACAATATATGAGATCAACACTCTCAATATTTATTATATTGTCCTGATAAATTTCCCTGTTAGTCTAAGAAAAACATTTGTATAAAAGTATCAATCAGGCGAATATGAGATAAGAGCTGTTGAAACCTCTACCTCAGATAGGACTGATCATAGTATTTAGAAGATGCTGCTATCTGTTTGTAGGAAAATTAACTAATTTCATTTAAACCAAAACATTGTCTGCCTTTGGGTTCTTCTATCTGGATTGACATAACTGAACTTTTTGCAGGTATATTTATCTATTTCCTGCAAACCAATACTCTCTTGGTTTTAGTAAAAAAAAGGCTTAATTGACTCAAGTAAATAAGACTTGTTTTATTCAAACAAATATTCTTTGAGCTTAGCTTGTGAGGCTATGTTAAAAATGTTATTTTTTACTTGTTTTATTGTTTAAATGAAATTTAATTTACGCACTCAAACATTGTATTTACAAAAATTAACAAATTATACATTTTTAATACCAGATAATACAATTATATATGCATGATTTTCAATAAATTTTTATATGTAACATAAAATCTAGGAACACTGTGGCTATTTTGTCTAAAGATAAGGGGTTAGCATGTAATTAAAACAAAGTTGTCCTTAAAAAAAATATGTCGTTTACGTACGGAAACTGGGAACTTTGAGTTTTGAAAGGAGGATGTGTAGTACCAGTATCGGAATGTAATAGAAAGATATCATAATAGCTATGGTCCTTGACGTAGGAAGGAAAACGTAATATAATGTAACTTTCTCAGGAAATAGTTTTTACACGTAATTAACTGCCTAGAAGGGCCAATAATACCAGTGTTATAAGCAGTAATGCTATAGTTATTGATAATGTGGCTACGTTTAAAAGTTAAGAAGGAAAATTTAACATTAGAACAGAGTTTTGTCGTACAAGAAAGCGAAAAAATGTGCCAAGGTAGTCTGTTCACGAGGCTACAAGAAAAATGATATAGTGATCGTATTGGACTATTGCAATATTATCACTACACAAGTAGAAATAGAAAAGCATAACGACACAGACACATAAAGAGTATTAGAAACCCAAATACAATAAAAATCTAGAATCGAAAATTTAGTAGTTACGAAAGTGAAACTTGAAGGAAGTAAACATGTAAAAAATGGAATTAAAGGGATCAACGGACGAATATGTTTGTTGTTCAGATTATAATCTTGTAACCCGGAAGGGGGTTGCAAGACTGGGAGGACTTTACACGTTCACCTCGGTGTAAAGGAGACTTTCCTGCAAGAACCCTCCCTTTGTAAAGGGGAAATATGAAAAAAATAATCACCATGTCTTCCAAGAAGTTTCGGTCGAAAATTAATTCTCTCAAGTATGTCCTTTACATCTACGAGCAACCAAAACATGGAGCCATTGTTGTTTTCAAAGGGATTAGGAAAATAAGTAGAGGAATAAGAAAATTCCCTACTGACATGAAAACGATTTTTCGGAATAATTCATGATAAGACAACTACGTCTCTACTCAAGGATGAACGTCTAGCCATAATATGACCTCTGAAAGGCATATGAACTCTTAAGAAGAAGATGCGTATATAAGGAACTCTTATGCTATAAGCCTGGATTGTTAAGAGAACAATTAATCTGTGAATATTCTTTACTTCACTTGGACAGTCATTGCTTTTAAATCGTTGATACCAGGGTATCGAAATCCAACACACATTATCTAAAAACGTTGCTTGACGTAATCATCTTGAATTCACTGATTAAACTAATTTTAAAAAATACTTAAGTAAGTGAATACGTAATTGATTACTTGCTGACGCGGTTCAAAACATTCGTTCCTTTTACGAAGCTAACCCTCTACTGGCGGCATCGGTTGTGTGTAAAGGGTCTAATGGGTATGGATTTATGACTGTGGAATGGGGTGGGTTGATTTGGTTGGGTGTCATATAATGGGAAAGGCTGTTGGCTTCAAAGTGTGTGTGATCATTTAATACGTTTTCTTTATCTGTTGCGTAGTGTATATTTCACATTTTTTTAAGGTTGTTAGTTTTTCACTTTTTTTAATGTGTGTAGAACATTTAAAATAGTGTTCATGTTGGTGTGTGTGGGTGTATGTGTTGGGTGTTTTTAGGTGTTTTCCTAGCTGGATTTACGTTTGTTTGTATTTTTGGGTAATGTGCTCTTCGAAGCGTGTATAGAATGACCTGCCGGTTTGGCCGATGTGATAGCTGGGACAATCGTTACAAGTTAATTTGTAAATACCTGAGAGTTTGTATTTGTCAGTTTCTTTTAGAAAAGGTTGTATATGAGAGTATGTCTTAGAGTGTTTGTTGTTTTGTAGGATATTTGGTAATGGAGTTTTTTGAACGTGAATGCTATTTTGTGTGTGTTATTGTTGTGGTAGGTGAGGGATATGTATTTGTTATTTTGTATGACCTGTAGTACAAAAAGTAGCAGTTGCAAATAGCACAGTAGCAGCGCTAGATCATGTTGATTTTAACAGACTGCTAAAATCCTCCCTCGCAATCTTTTCAATAGTGCCGTTCCCATTTTGTTACAAGCTTCTTTAAAATACGTTTTTAAAGGCCTAAACACTACACGATCTAGAGGTTGTAAGTAATGAGTTGTATAGCTTGATGATGTGATTATTAAAGGTCATTTGCAGCATATCCGGGCAGTTCATATGAGAACCATGTCTCTAAAATCTAAAATTAGCAAATGTTTACCAGCGGCCTTTCTTGGGATGAAGTGCTCAGCAAGCCATTCCATGAACTGTTCACAGTTTATGTACACAATTTCTCTTCTCATCTTCACTACAGTCCTTCCTAAAGGGAGGATCTCCGATGTACTGTGATTTAACATAAACTCCCTTAAAAAATACAACATGGTGGTAGGAGCTGTCCATCTGCAGTGCGGCAAGCTAAAGTAGTTCCAGTTTCACCCTCTTCGGCACTCATAAAGTCGTGGACTCCTCTACTTTCTTTCTCTGCAATACCTCTCCCAGGCTCATTGTTGTGCTGCACTCCAATATCGTTGCAGTTCCAAATGCAGTTAGGCTTATCTAAAAGCTCATTTTCTGATAAGATAGAAGTGAGAAGATCGAAGTAATCTTTTACCTCTTTTCTATTCATACCTTCAGTTCTAGCTCTACTAATGCCTTGCGATTTTCTGACACTCAGGTCTGGATGACGCCACATAAAGAAAGAAAACCATACTTTTCTCGCAATTTGGTTTTCTTTATTAAAAGTATGTGTTTTATGTAAGGTTTCAGCAAAATTGTATCCTAACATTCTCACGTTTTGCTGTGTCGGTACAAACCCAAATGCTTGAAGTTTTTTTATATGCAATGCCAATTTTTTTACTCAGCTTCAAATCCTAGTTTGCAATCTGGACCTAAAGCCGGTTTTATGAAATCATTTTTTTTTATCCTATGCCTTAAGGAAGACTCCGGAACGCTAAACATCTTGCTTGCTCCTCGAATTGATAATGAACAGTTTTGTATAGATGTTACAGCTGATTCTAGATTGTCTTCTGTAAAGGATTCTTTGTTAGATTTTCTTTTGTAAATGCTCGGCATGTTGATCTGAAATAAATAAGAGCATATTTTTATTATAATGAAATATCATTAATTATTACATATATTACAGTTTACCCAAATGAAAAGCTGTAAAATATTTCACAAACTGACATTTATTACTAAGAACAAAACTGACAATTATTAAGGTACTTACAGTAAAACCTGTTCAATGCACAACGTGAATACGGCGGAATTTTGTACAATGCGGACAACTTTGTTGATTCCGAGGCTGTTACAATAGCCAATATTGTGGTTTGTTTTGCATAAAGCTGTATTTGTTCAATGCCAAAACGGAAAGAAAAATTCATGGAATTTGTCAAAAAGGATGTGAATAACACAGAATATAAAAGGGCGGTCTCTTTGTGGTAATTAGTAACGAAAAAGGACAGAGAGAGTGAGAGCATGATCAAATTCAATGTTGAATTGTACTCAGTTCCTAGAAACAAGGCCCGGATATTTAACAGATATTTCGCCTTTCTATGGAAACCACGAACGTCCGCTTTCCTGATTATAGTTGTACTCTTCGAGTTCACAACTATAATCTTTTAAAATGGCAAAATCATACGCATAATTGTCGGTAAATGAAAAGGTTTGACTTTTGTAAACATCCTAACCTTAATTATAATGAGCATTTTGTTTATCTTAATAATTCATTATATATTTACTATTTAAATTAGATTGGATTCCTGAAAACCGAATCGAATCATCATAATTAACTAGACCGTCCATCATATTATCATAAATGTAAACTGCGATTTTCTTGCTCCCAGAAGTGTTATCCTAATGTAGGCCTACATTGTAGAAGTTAATATTCGTGGCACAAGTTTTTTCAAACCCTAGTAAAATGTCCAAAGTTAGTAAAGTTATGACTTTCCGAACTTGTATTAAAGTAAGGTATAAAACGAAATCCTAAGAAAAAAAATGTTCAAGTACTTTTCAAAACGGTTTGTCTGACTGAGATTTGTGTAAGTTTATTTTACTTATAAATTCGACAAGCTGTAATTTTATCAAGTTTAAAGGAATCTATGTATAACAAAGTCAAAGCGTAGCCAACTATTAAAATACATCTAGGTTTAGGTAAAAGACTTATCAAACTATTTTTTTTATAAAAGAAATTACTTTAATATCATTATTGATATTGCATTATTGAATTGTTTGTTAAAGAGATTATACAATTGAATCAAGATTGTTTATTTAAAATATTTATTTTAAAAACAACATTGCTAAGAATTTTATAAAATTATTCTACAATAAATGATTAAGATTTCATCAATTTTGTACTTCTGACTACGTCCTCAGGGCTGTGACGTGTGAAGTTCACCAGATTTACATAATGTTCTCAGCACAAGTATTTGGTCCTTTCTAAGAAATATTTTAAGTAATTTATTTCTCACCTATTCATTAAAGATTTTATATTTCTCGAAATCGCATACTTCAGTGAACTACTGTCTGTCAGAAATCTGTCAATTTATAAACCTTTTGGCGAGCACTTAGATTAACCTTTTGGCGAGCACTTAGATGTATACACACATCTTCACTAGGGAATTACCTAGTAAACTCCTATTGCAAAGAGTTTGTTATTTTGAGTTTCCTTGAAAGCATCTTAGTCCTAGACGTAATGAAACATTTCGTTTATTATATTGATTCATTTTAACTTGTCTATACAGAATATTCCTCATGTAAATGATTTTAGTCTCTACTTCGGAAAATTAGCTCGCTTCACGTTTACCTAACCCTTTCTTCAAAACAGTTTGAAGCCTTATTTTGTACTAAATACACCTTTTATTTTGTAATGACACCTTTTACATTCAATTGTAATTTTCAATTAATTATATTTAGTGTGTATATCATATATGACACTACTATTTTAAATTAACTGGATGTAGTCGCCACAAGCCTGTTAAATGTATTAGACTTCTATTAATCTAAAAAGAAAGTTAAGGCGAAAAATTCATCATTTAGGAAGATTGCTTTTAAAGAAATTTATGGATTTACGAATAAAATGTTACAATAAAATCAGACAATCCAAAACAGTAAACCTGACACTGAGAAACGAAATAAAAAGGATCTAATTTGCAATTTGTTTGAAGCTAGTTTATAGTATGTTTACTTTGAGCATTTTCTTGTCAGTAGCCTCGTCGGTGAAACTTTTATGTTTATGCCTATAAGTGTCCTAATAGAATATTGCAACTTAATGAGATAATTTGTTTTGACGTCGTAATGTTATTAGTTGTAAAAATGTTGTGTTTGTGTTAAAAGACGGTAATGTTGTGAAACTCTATGAATGTCAATTATTTAGTAGAATATTTTTGCAGAATTACTTAAATTAAAGGCTTGTAATGAGACAACTGAAAAAATTATTTCTAATATAATATACAGATTTACTCAATTAACCAGTAACTTCATCTGATCGCGACGGTAGATTCGGTTCCAGGAAACCAAGTATGTGTTTGAAGCCTGTTCCAGCCACCAGTAATAAGGTCAGACGTGGAAATACTGCGTCGCCCTTCCACCACCTTCAACAATAGAGTGTTCTACACAATTTTATATCTCTAACAATACATAATGATAACACTGATGAAGAATTGAAATTCTATGATGGTGTAATATTCATGTATATAATCTATATTTGCTTTGATTATGACGTTTTTCTTCTTAAAAATGTACACACATTTCATTAACAAAAACATTTACAACAAAAAGTTGTCAGTGAAAAGCTGAAATTTAGCTTAAAATCTAAGTCAATGTTGTTTTAGATGTTGACAGAGTACGAAGCTCTCGAGGATATCAATCTGATACATTGATGAAAAGCTTCCGTAAAATATTTTTATAAATATCTTTGTTTTTTAATAATATATATAGCCTACGTATATATATATATATATATATATATATATATATATATATATATATATATATATATATCACTTTCACATGATAAATTATTCAATCTAATAGACAATATTAACCCCAAAACAAACTTTAAAAACTCGCACAGTGCAGTGAATCTAAAAATAGAACATAACGGTACACCAAGGTCAACGAGAAATCCACTCAGCTCGCAGTCTACAACAACCCTGTTCAGTATGCCCGAGGATGACGGCACGACCAGCCATTGAAAGTTAGCTCGCATAAATACCAAGTAAGATTCTTGTTTAAGTACATAATTGAAAGTGATAAGTGTATACAAGAAAACAGTGTTGCATAACTACAAATATATATATATATATATATATATATATATATATATATATATATATATATATATATATAACCTACCCCAAATACACAAACCAAATCACAAAATGCCTAAAGACCATACTAAACCAAAACTATTTCATATTCAATAATAAGATATATAAACAAACAGATGGCTTAGCAATGGGATCACCAGTATCAAGTATAGTATCAGAAATTTACCTCCAAAAACTTGACGAATTAATCACACAAACCATAAAAACACACGACCCCAACGGATATTGGATACGATATGTTGATGATGGATTATACATCTCACAAAATAAAGCAAAAAATAATAACATCATTCTAAATGAAATCAATAACGTACACCCTAACATACAATTCACCATGGAGGAAGAAATAAACAATAAAATAAATTATCTAGTCCTAACATTGAACAGAAATACAAATAACATTGAATATTCTATTTATAGGAAACCCACAGAAACCATTAATACAATACCAAACCACTCCAACCATCCCACACAACAAAAAATGGCCGCTTACAACTCACTTTTATACAGGATGCTAAAATTGCCTCTAAATAATGAAGAAACAACCAAAGAAAAACAAATAATATATCAAATAGCCCAAAAAAATTGATACAATAAAAAAACTATAAAAAAATTAGAATTTAAAATATTAAATAAATTAAAACAACCAAAAATCGAACCACAAACAACAAAATGGGCTACATTCACATACACAGGATACAACATAAAAGGAATAACTAAAACACTAAAAAATAATAATATTAACATAGCCTACAAAAACACAGGAAACATAATCAACAAAATAAACCAACCAGAAAAAATATGTCCCACACTTAATAACGGAATATACAAAATCGAATGCCCAGACTGTAATAAAATATACATAGGCCACACAAAAAAGAAATTAAAAGACAGATATCAAGAACACCTTAATGCATACATAAAACCTGAAATTTATAACTCAAACTTAGCCACACACGCCATCAAAAACAAACACACATTCCCCACATTAAAAAACGTACACCTAGTAAAAAAAGGTTCAAAAAGGCCTCAAAATGACAATCTGGGAACAACTAAAAATTTATAAAAATAATAATAACATCATTAACGAACAGATACAAATAAAATAAAAAAACGATAAATTATTCAATCTAATAGACAATATTAACCCCAAAACAAACGTTAAAAACTCGCACAGTGCAGTTAATCTAAAAATAGAACTTAACGGTACACCAAGGTCAACGGCAAATCCACGCAACTCGCAGTCCACAAAAACCCTGTTCAGTATGCCCGAGGATGGAGACAAAACCAGTCTTTGAAAGTACTCGCATAAATACCAAGTAAGATTCTTGTTTAAGTACATAAGTGAAAGTGTTTTATATATATATATATATATATATATATATATATATATATATATATATATATATATATATACAATTAAATGACACTTTCATAAAGAAAAATGTTTATTTTAGTTTTTTCATACATTGAAGCTCTTCACTGATTGGCAAAATCAGCATTATCAAAATAGACCAAGTACCTCATGGTTCTATGACTACATCTGGACTGTTATATATATATATATATATATATATATATATATATGCATGCCTCCGTGAGTAGATTTTGGGGGTATTGTTTATCTTCCTGCCGTTTGTTCATCTTTAGGTTAGGTTTGGTAAATTATTAGAAGTTTTATTTCGTAAACGTTTAATCAGACCTCACAGATAATTCCATTACATGGATAAAGTAAAAGTATTGTGTACCTTATATTTAACAAAATTGTAAAAGAAATATAATTAAATATCTTCCACAGGTTTTGTCAAATTGAGTAATAATAAAATAAAACAAGAGAAAAATATAACTATGTTTATATGTGCTAAAAAAAATTTTAACTGACAAAATTTTAACCGCAATAAATACTATTTTTAGTCCATTATTAATTGTTATATTTAACATAGTTTAATAAATCATTGTTACAATTTTCGTTCATATTATTTTTGTTTAACTAATAAAACTAGTTTTGATGTTAGTAGTTTTAGTTTGGAGAATAAATTTATAATACATTTACACTTGTAGAATAACAAGTTATTCCAGAATTAACAATTTTTATCATTGATTCTGGTATAGAAAACCTAAATAATAAAAAAAATAGCTTAATTTAGAATAATAATTATTTGAAAAAGAAGACATGAGAATAGTTTAATTAGATTCAGTAAAACTATACACGTGAAAACTTCTTAACAAAACATATGACTGACTACTTACTAAAGTGATAAGCGTACGATGTATTCGTTGTCGGCTAGCTTGCGGAGAAGGTTGAACGTGGCGGGCTTCATTAGTCTCATACTATAGCCAATACTGTAGAAGCTAAATCAAAGTGTGAACTGTCGATAGTTTTATTGACATTTTTCTTCTACTTACGTCACGTCCACTTCAATTCTTATTTCATTTGGCCCAGAAACAAATCAAGTAATGCCCTAGTGTTTATTAGTTTATAGAAGTGAAACTTTTTTTTTGACGGGCCCGAACAGAATAATCGGACAATGCGACAAAGCCTCACACTCTAACTCATCTATATAGTTATATGATTTGCTGTGTACAACTAGTTCAGCTTAAATCAGGGATTAACATATGATTTCATTCAACATCTTATTTTATGGTTTGTTTATGCTGTATAGCAGTTGTTTTAACTAGGTTATGTACATCATTAGGATATTATCCATATTATGTATAGGGTATTTTATATTATTGAATAGTTTGTTACAGTTAATAAATATATTCATTCATGTTTTAATAAATCTTACTAAAATTAATTCAATATAACGATAGTGAGTTTTATATTTTTAATCCAATTATTGAAATGAAAACTTTCTTAAATACTTTCGACACGTCATACTTAACAAATTGGTCAACATCTAAAATAGCTTTAATAATTACATTATTTTATTATAACTTAAATTCGATTACAACCTCTTATTCAAATGAAATACTCACTTCTATCGACTGGTCCCACTGACTACCTCTCTACAAAAATAAACTATCGACTAAAGTCAGCTGGTCCCACTGAATATTTCTCTACAAAAATAAACTATTAGCTTTTGTCGGCTGGTCCCATTGATAGCCACTGTACAAACTATATTTTTTTTACAGTTTTTATTATAGTTTCACAAATTATATTTAAGTATAACTATAGAGTTGTCGCTATACAAATACAATATAAAGTTATAAATATTTAAAATTATTTCTATAAAATGTCAGAAGTTGATTTTGTGAGTGGAATAATATTATTAACAATTTAATTAGTAAGGATAGCGAACATGCTATTAAGTTGCTCCTACATACACTTTCTACAGTCGCTAAAGTTTGCGTCGATGAAACTGAGGTATAGCTAAGGCCGGAGTATATAACATCGGAGTCAATTATGATCGAAAGTGATGTGACATACGAGCGGAATTTTTCGGCGATAAATGGGAGCCGACGTTCTACTTGTCATGATATAAGTGCGTTTTATTGGTGGACAAATTTGTAGAAAATTACCAACTATCCTTGATTAAAATGGATATGGAAGAGGTAGTTTGTGCCGGTGCTTTACATTTCATGGGTTTACTGCATGATCTGTTTAACATCGAAAGACTGTGGTCAAACCATTCACTGTTAGCGAACAGATTAACAACTGGGCAGTTTCACATTATGTTTAATGATCACAGGAAACAACCAGACAATTTTTCCCAATCCTACCTAATGTCAGAGTCTTCCTTTGATGGACTGATCCTTCTGATTTGCAATAGTCTGAAGAAACAGGATATGCACATGAAGAGAAGCATTGGAGTTGCTTAGAGGCTTGACATAATCCTGGTAAGTTTAGCTACAATGAAACTATTTGTATGGAGCCGTATAAATAACATTCCGCCATTAAATAACATTCTATTCAATCTGTATAGTAGGTCACGCCGTCTTTCTGCCGCCGAATTCTCGTCGATTTAACGCTTTGTTCTCTGTTTATTCCGTCTCCCACTTTAGAACGCGCCTGTCGTTACGGATTTGTCGGCTGGTATAGTATGCGCCATATGCTAAACGTGTTTTCCAATACAACCGATTATTACGACCGAAAAAAACGCTTCGTTATGCTTTTGCTTTTTTCGGTCCGTATGGTATGGTCTTAACGATATCTCCTTCTTCAGTAACGCCTTATCACGGTACGAGCTACACCGCGTAAGCCCGTTACCCGCAGCGAACGTGTTAAGACAAACTCGTATTTTGGTAAATGTTGTGTTTACAGTTGAACAAGTGTTGACGGCTTGCTGCTTGTGTGGGCGGGCCTTTGTGTGGTCCTCATCCTCTGCTGGCCCGAGTGTTTATGGAGCACCATGACCGACGTAAACAACGTTGTTGCCGAAGCGTGGCGTCTAAGAAATATAAACTCCTGTCGTACAAAGGTTTATTTCCCGTGATAATTAGTTAAAAAAGATAATGATTGAGTTAGTTTATATTTGAGACAATCTGGTTTATAAATTGAGTTTCATCAACATTTATATAGATTCTCACGTCAAGAACAATATTTGCAAAAAAGAACCGTACTTAACGGTAAGAGAATCTTATAAATAAAGTTTAAGAATTATATTTTATTTCTTATACTAAATAAAAGTTAAAATAAATTTAAACTATTTTAAGTAAAATTTTAAAAATACAGAATTTAACCTCACTTCCTGTTATACAACATTTTATAAATCAGTACAATTATAACTGAATCTATTACAATATAACTGTAATGGAGTATATTTACAAAATTATGATAGATTTGTTTTAAGAAATAATAAAATATACCAACTTGAGTTCACTAGTAGATGAAAGAAGCAAAAGAGGACAAACCTATATCTACCAGATACTTTGTAACAATTTTTAAGAAATGTATGTTGTAGTAGGGCATACACCTATGTATATCATAGTGCTGTACTATATTAATATTTATTCTTACCTTCAATTCTTTATTTGTCTTTAAATTTTAGTGTATAACAACGATATTACACAGTCCCACAAATAATAGTACATTAGGGTCGGAATAGAGCATCTAGACCCCATATTAATTGGCCCTCCTCTGACAAAACAGTTTTTCCATAAATGTTGCTGTCAAATAATTTTTAACTTCACAAAAAACATGTACAGGAGCACAAATTATCTGAAAATTTCATAGTGCCATCAATAGTTGAATATCTTTTACGAAGTTTGTTTTTCAAAATGTAAACACAGATTACTTTTGAAAACAAAGTGAACGCTCCGTAAGTTGACCACCAAAGAATAAAGGGTCCAATTAATTATAAAGTTACCACTATATCTGACCAATGTTTTTAATAACCGTATCTTTCAAGGCCTATTAATTAAATCGCGAAAAGTTTTTAGTACGATCTTATACAATGGAAGGAGTTTAAATCCAGGTCAAAGCTAGATGATAGTATAAAAATGTGAAGATATAAATTTGTGTTGAGACTTTTCTTCCGGTGGAAAGTGGTGAAATGTCTCCTTAATTTCCTAAATTTACATTTCCTTATCATATTAATAATATAATCAAACCCAATAAACTGAGCTGTACTGATTTGACATCCACGTCTTTAACTGAGGAGAAAATTGAATTCTCAGTGCTCAATCAACCACACTATTAAATGCAGACATTTTATGGGCGTGACTGATGAGAATCATTTTAAATGATTATATTATTATTTGTAAGGCTTTTTTATATTTTAAACTAAATTCTAGAGTTGTTTCTAACAAATAACGAAATATCTAAAAATGCTAACCTATCACTGTTAATAAATTCCATGAACATTGTGGAATAATATTAACTAAATAAATTTGTAACACTAGACTATTAATCACAATATAAGATACACAAATTTTGTATTGTGCTTAGTGGGCTTTTAGTTAACCTAATATTGGTGTTTATTTCATGAGTAAATTTAATGGTTTGATGTTAACTGTTAGTAATAGGGCTATTTTAAATCACAATAAAAGGTCACTAAATAATTTCCTAATTTAACCAGAGAGAGTTTCAAGA
Source organism: Prosapia bicincta (assembly GCA_036971475.1). NCBI lineage: Eukaryota > Metazoa > Arthropoda > Insecta > Hemiptera > Cercopidae > Prosapia > Prosapia bicincta. Next base: position 165,298,550 of record JBAIZL010000005.1, read on the forward strand.
GATGCAAATAGTTATTTCTAAAGATGATTCTTTTAAGCTTAACGTTAGTAAACCAGTATTTTCTACACTGTAGGTACTTTCTCCTTAAAATTCATTAAGGTTTTTCTAACAGGTTACTTGATAGTTATGACCGTGTTTTAATTGCTAGAGCCAAAGGTGATTCTGGGATAAAGTTGCGATTGCTGATTATAGTTAGTCTTCTTTATTACGATGAAATACATGACATTATTGTTTTAGTTATACTCTCCATTGTATTTGTGTATTGGTGTTAAGTTCAAGTTAGATCTGTAAACATATAGGTCTCTAGTGGGCGTAGTCTTGTTTCCTCATCTACCAATAGTAGGGCCTATTGGTAAACCGGTCGATGGTACTAGGAGTGGTGAATAATCCCCATTGCGGTATATGTAAGATCTTAGGACTTTACCTCCGGATGATGTGTTACCGAAATACGCATAAATATTGTGTAAATATTTTGCAGCAAGTCTTTATAGTTTTAAAATAATTAATTAAGTGTTTTATGTTTTGAAAAGTGAGGTGATTTTTCCCATTTTAAAATTTTTCTTTAAAGAGTCTGCATAATATTATTTATGGTACTATTATTTTTTTCGTGTTTTTAGGATTTTTTATATTGTCAGTTATGAAGGTTTTAAAATAAGTATGCATTGTGGGGTGCATATGAATCATATCATCAAATGTTGCACTAAGAAAAGCTCTTGGAAAACTAAATGGGGGTTAAACCTTTTTAGAAAATTTAATAGTAAAGCATTTTTTATATGGGTAATATTTTTAAACTTTATCTAGAAATAGATTGTAATAGACAGCTATGATCGTTATTTGGTTTTTATTCAGAGTCAAAAACGTTCTTGGAGAAATGTTTCATTTAGCCCAATTGGACTAAAAACACAACTTTGTTGTTAAATTAATATAAATCAAGAAAATAAATAGTAAAATATAGCAATATAACCAACTATATTTTAAGAAAACCATAAGGTAACTATTTTCAAGTATTATGAAAATAGGCTTGGCGGGAAAGCAATAAATAATACGTTTTGAATGCAGAACAATGTCTGGCTGTTGAGGTTAGGTAATGATATAGCCAGCGAAGGTGAAGGACACCGGTTACTTAGCATTAAAGAGATGTTTTCTGTTAGCAAAGCTGTTTATTCCTGGGGCATGGTTGAATATTATGGTGTTTGTAGCTCTTAATACGTTTTTTAAACTCTGTAGTCCTATAGGTCTAATAAAGCCCTGATCAGAGATTACCTGCGAAAACCGCAGCAGTTCGCCTAGTCACTTAATGGTTATCTTTCTACGAGTGTGTAATTTCGTTTCGAAAAAAACATAATATGATTATTTTCATCGCTTATTTGAAACTTACTAATAAAAAGGATATGGAAAATGATAGCAAACTAATTATATTATATTTTTAAATTAACCTGTGCTATCTAATAATTAAGAAATGTGTATTCCTTTTCCTCGCCTAAATAAACTTTAAAGGTTGTACATCTAATTCGTAAGCATTTCAATCAAATAATAATATAATCTGTTTCTAAAAATTAAAATAACTTACTTGTTCGGGTAAAGATATTCCCAAGTCTGTGCAATACATGTACCCAAACGATATTAAATGTGTTGACACCGTACTCCAGCTTGGTATGATTTTGCTCAGGTTTATTAGTAGATTTCAATTACTGATGGAAATAATTATGCAGTACTATGTTTTATAAACAATTATATCCTCATAGTAAGAGATCTAGTAGGTGACTCAGCTGTAGTTGAAGTAGCTGCGAGCCTATCTCGAGTCGGGGGTTTTTGGGGGTGACCGCAGGTACTCCCTGAATGAATAACTTAACTCTTTGATGCACTGCACGTATCTTTGACTTATTTAATCAAGGTAATATTTGTTCACTTTACCAGCATCACGGACATTACCCTTCTTAAAAACTAGACTATTTTATTAATTTTAAACATTCCTTTTGATCATCAAAAAGTATATTCTTTACTGTGGGCACAGTCAATAATTAAAAAATAACTACACCGTCACCTCTATTTATTACTCGAACGCTTTCCAATAACAAAGTCGTCATCATCAGTGAGTATAGCTAATAGAACATCTAAACTATTACTCCCTGAAGATGACTTTCTTACTTGAGCAGTTAATGATTGTGATTTGGTGATCCTTATTATTTAAATATTCTCTTTGCTTGTTATCTAGTTTATAGATTCGATGACGTGCCGCATTCTCAAACTAATAGTTAACATAGGTTAAACTAACAATGAGGTTTCTTGTGATGAAGGAACTTGACACACAATGCACGTTATACTTAGACAGCAACTGTACTATACGTACTAAGCTAACTAAAGGGACCATTTTAATTATGTTTCAATATTTATCTAGTTCTTGAATTTTGTAGTCATTAATTTCGGTTAATCTTAATTCCTTTAAAGTTCGGATAGTGATAAACTATTTTTAAATTTATCTAGTGTTATTATCTTGCAATATACCTCCTAAGGTTAAATATTTACCTTACTATCTTATAAGGCAACCATTTGTACATTCTAGGACATGAATTCTTCATTATAATATTTTTTAATCGTATATTTTACCACGTTGGTATTTTATATATAAAATGTAAAAACATTATAAGTAACTTTTCCGTACCTATATTAGAATTTTTTACACAGATATCAATTTAAGATTAAGTTGAATACCAACAAAAAGATCAGAATTATTTATTTTATCTTTAAGTTCTGGGTACAAATGTAAAACCGTGTAGCAGTGTGACTTCTTCACTGGTAAGGGAATTCTGTGGAGACTGTATCCAGTCCCTCCAAGTGAAAGTGTGAGATGTAATACGGGTACTGAAAATGTTTTGTTGTAAATTAAATAAAAGGTAAAATAATTAAATATTTAGTATGAAATAAGATTTGGAACGTGTGAAGAAAGGTCTAGGTGAAAGTGAGGGAGACCAAAAAAAAAAACAAAGTGGCTGTCAGAGGTTGGGACTAGCATCTAGTATTTTGGAACCGATATTCGAAAGAACTATGAAAGTATGTGTAAATCTAAATAGTTTTAGTGCCAGTTTCTAGCCTTAATTCGTTTCACCGGAAGTTATAAAAAATTTCCTAATGAACGAGATTTAATCAAATAAATTAACTACCTGTTGTCCAATAACTTACAGCCGATGTAAGTACTCTTGTACTATTATATTCTTTGGGTCGCAGCATTGCCAAGATGGAAGTCTGTGTAGCAAAGAAAAGCTGTATTAGGACCGGTGAAGTCTACTTTCTAGATGTAGACTCATAACAACTTAATTGACACAGACGCTTTATCAAATGGAAATTACTAATGCCTTACTATATTAAACCTTTTTAGCGTAGATATTATTTTTAAATAGGCCCATATTTAATATGTAATTTAATATTCTTAGTTTATCCTATGTTTTATGAACTTATTTTAATGTAAATAAAATGATTAATAGAAGACATTTATTAGCAGATGTTTGCGGCCAACCTTTACAAACGGTTTCACTGCAGAGCACGAGATAAGAACGTTCGTCGACACTTATAGTAAAGGTTGGGCAGGATAACGCGTCGTTAAGCGAGACACAACATAAAGCACATCGGTCACACACCATTACCCAGTGCGAAACCAAACTGCGTTTAGGCTTGCAGCATTCAACAATAATGGCTTTATTGTAAGTAGATCTTATGGAGAGCAAATATTGTGAAAATTCAAAACAGCGTTTTAATAACTACGTCACTAGAAGCCGCCTCAGCGCACTTATTGTTAACATAAACATGACCTTGTCTTTGTTGCAAGTTGTCCATTGAAAAACGAAACAAGCTTCTTTATGTCGTCCGCAGTAGAAATATATTAACTTTTATCACACTGCTTAGAAAATAAACGCTTTCGGTATTAAGTATGTGTACCCGGCAAGCTGGCCTGAGCAACCGGGCGGGTCCACAGGTGGCGGATAGTGGGACGGCCTACAGAAATGTAGGTTACCTGTGAATAAGGATTCCGGAAGGTTTCTGAATATGCAGGCCTGGACCAAGGCTATGGTTCAAAGGTGAGGAATTATCCCTCCTCGTCAGTCAACCGGTTGGGCTTGGTAGAAATAACCGAGTGCTCTGACCGGGGAGACTGGGGTAGTTGGGAATTAAGTCCTCACAATGCTACTCTCACCTCCCGGGTGAACCAAGGGCAATGCGACAGTGAAGTAGGGGCGGGAAACTGCCCAAACGACACAGTTGTAAAAAAGAGAGTAAAGCAGGCTGTTCATCTGAGCAGTTAATAATGTCCTGAACTTGGGGTGTGCTTCAAGGTCAGTGACTGAATACCCAATCCAAGGTGGAAGGCATCGTGCCGAAGGATGAATGGCTGCAGGGTATAAAATGCAGTCCCAAACGATCCCCTTGAGGAACCAGACAAAACCTCATTGTATGTTGTCTTGCCAGGGCAGTGGGGGCTCTGCTCTGGTCGACCGTTATTTCCCCCATACTCGTGGGACTTTAATGGACCAAGTAAGTATAAGAATTAATTTCGAGACTGCACAGACAGTGGGAGCCAATGAGACGGCAAACCGTGAGTCTGTAGCAGATGTGTCAACGGCAACCATCACTGGGGGTGCGGGGGCGGCTGTCAAGCTGCCGACTGCAGAAACCGGTGAAGTGGCTGTAGAGTTGAGCTCAATGTCTAGTCCTGGGGCTGCTCTGCGGACCCAGGCGACGGCAAATTAAGCAGAACAATGATCAAGATCCTCCAAGTGAACCTACAGCATAGCAGGGCGGCGAGTGCTGTCGTGTGTAGGATGCTGGACAGGGGAGAGGTGGACTTGGCGCTCATCCAGGAACCATGGATTTCTGGAGGAAAAATATGCGGGCTGGCGACATCTGGAGGTAAGTTGTTGTATGATAAGGACTCCGGTGTTCCCAGGACGTGCATCCTGGTTAGGAGGGGGTTGTGTGCTTTTGTACTAACGAACTTCTGTTGCAGGGATTTGTTAGCAGTGACGGTGGAGCTGCGGGCGGAGGGGGGGATGAAGAGGCTGAACCTGGCCACGGCATATCTCCCCTTTGACTGCGCGGGGGCTCTGCCAACACAAGAGCTGAGGAGCCTGGTCGAGCACTGCAAGGCTGTGGATGAGGAGCTGCTGGTGGGTATGGATGCTAACTCCCATCACACTTCGTGGGGTAGTACAGGTACAAACACTAGAGGTGAGGAACTTTTAGCTTATCTTAGCTCTAAGAATCTACTAGTCCTAAATCAGGGGGAAGAGCCGACGTTTGTCACTAGGGCCAGACAGGAGGTCCTGGACATTACGGTGGCATCGAACCAGATGGCTAGGTATGTACTAAATTGGCATGTGTCGGATGAACCATCTTCTTCTGATCACAGACATATTAGGTATGATATCTCTCTAAATCCAGCCATGCTTCGTCCAACCAGGGATCCAAGAAGAACAGACTGGGACTCCTACAGGAGGGACCTGGGTGTTCGGATTGAGGAGGCTGGATTGGAGTATGGTGGGAGGAGAGAGCTAGAAGACTCTGCCACATTGGTTGGCGAGGCTATAATAGAATCCTTTACCGATAACTGCCCTCTCAGTGAGGGGAGGAAAGTAGGGGATCCGTCATGGTGGAACAAGAAGCTAGCCAAACTTCGGAAGACCACCAGGAGACTCTTTAATAGAGCAAAAAAGAACGGGGAGTGGGACCTGTATAGGAAAACACTAACCGAATACAACAGGGCAATTAGAGAAGCGCGCAGGAAGTCCTGGAAGGAGTTTTGTCATGAGATTGACAAAACTCGGGAAGGGGCACGACTGTATAAAGTGCTCTCTAAGGACCCAGTGAACCCGGTGGGGATGCTAAGAACTCCACTGGGAAATATAACAAAAACGGCAGGGGAAACTGTGGAAAAATTAATCAGGACACATTTCCCTTCCAGTACCCTGAGGAAACTTGGGGGAGCAGACACTGAACCGGTTACCAAACTCTCCACAAGACGTGGTAAGAGGGAGGACTGGGAAGTGGCAAGGAGGATAGTAACTCCACAAAGGGTAAGATGGGCTATTGGCACTTTTAAACCCTACAAATCTCCAGGTCCAGATGGGATCTATCCTGTGCTGCTGCAGCAGGGAATGGATATGCTGGTGCTGGTACTTACTAAATTATACAGGCTAAGCATTGCTCTAGGGCATGTGCCGGCAGCCTGGAAATCTAGTAAGGTGGTCTTTATACCTAAGCCCACCGGTAACCAATCGGAAGGGAAAGGATACAGACCTATCACACTCATGTCCTTTGTTCTCAAGGGACTTGAAAAACTGGTTGATAGGCATATTAGGGGGGGGTGCTTTGACTATCAAACCACTGCATTGGAACCAGTATGCTTACCAACCGGGGAAATCTTGCGAGGGAGCTCTCCATCAAGTGGTTGGTAGGATTGAGCAAATGATCGCTAAGAAAGGTTGTGCCATAGGTGCCTTCCTCGACATTGAAGGGGCTTTCAATAACCCCTCAGTGGAGACGATGGTAAGTGGTGCAAGACGTCATGGAGTGGATGCGACCACGTGTGGTTGGATAAGTTCCATGTTAACAAACAGAAGCATTTCTGTAGAGGTGGCAGGGGAGGTCAGAAGGGCGGAGACAAGTCTGGGCTGTGCACAGGGGGGGGGGGGTTCTCTCTCCTCTGTTGTGGTGCCTAGTGGTTGACAACCTTATTGAACTCCTGAATGAACAGGGGTACTTCTGTCTAGGATATGCGGACGACATAGTTGTCCTGATCCTGGGCAGATTCCCTGATACAGTCCTTGAGGTAATCAGAAATCCTCTACGACTGATTGAAGAGTGGTGTAAAAAGGAGAACCTTAGGGTAAATCCAAAAAAGACTGCTCTCATTAACTTCACCAGACAGCGAAAAGATCTGACGACCAGGATGCCCCGCTTGTTTGGTGAATACCTTGAGTTTGTGGGGGAGGTGAAGTACCTGGGAGTTACTCTGGACAGGAAACTCACCTGGAATCCACATCTTGAGAGGACAGTTAACAGGGCCAAAAGGGCACTGATGACTGTGAGAAGAATGGTGGGTAAGAAATGGGGACTGAAGCCATCAATGATGCACTGGATGTATCTGAGGGTGATAAGACCTATGATTACCTATGGAGCTCTGGTGTGGTGGACAAAGGCCAACCAGGCACAGACAAGAGCTAAACTGAGCTCTATCCAGAGATTGGCCTGTCTGTGCACACTGGGAGCGATGTCAACTACACCAGGTGCAGCAATGGAAGTAATGCTTAACCTCCCTCCCCTTGAGCTTGTCCTTAGGGGAGAGGCGAGGCTAGCGGCATGGAGATTGCGCAACTCGAGCAACTGGGCTAACCTCCCAGATGTCTCGGGACATATGAGTATCGAGTGCGTGGTCAAAGAACCCGTCTTGGAAATGGGCAGCGACCACATTACTCGAATGTTTGCACCTGACCAGGTCCACCAAACTGTGATGGAATGGTCAGGGACGTTAACATCGGGAGCTCAGATCTGGTACACAGATGGCTCCAAGATGGACTTCGGCACTGGAGCGGGGGTGTATTGTAAAAACCCAAGGGTAGAACTAGTTTTTTCCTTGGGGAGGCATACCTCTGTCTTTCAGGCCGAAGTATATGCTATAAATGCCTGTCTGGGAGAGATAGCGAGAAGGGAAACACATGGGGCCCGGATTGCTATTTTCTCCGACAGTCAGGCAGCAATTAAGGCACTAAACGGACACGTGGTCACCTCGGCCATAGTCAGGGAGTGCCTAATTAACCTACAAGCTCTGGCAAGGCACAATCAAGTCAAGATTGGTTGGGTGCCAGGGCATAGGGGAATACTTGGAAATGAAGCCGCAGATGCGCTGGCCAGGGAGGGGTCCTCGACTCCCCTGATTGGACCGGAACCTGCGGTGGGTATTTCCAAATCCATGGTCAGGATGACAGTGCGAAGGTGGATGGCTGAAAGACACTGTGAGCACTGGATCAGGGCCGAAGGGATGAGGCACAGTAAGCTAACCCTTAGGAGACCTTCCTTGGGGCTGCAGAAGAGTCTCATCTATCTGTCTAGGCAGGAATTAAGGATAGCCACAGGACTACTCACGGGACACTGTGGACTAAGGAAACATTTGCATAAAATGGGTATCTACAAGGATGAACCAGTGTGCAGATTGTGCGGGCAGGAACAGGAGACTGCCACACACATTATTTACAGATGTGGAGTACTTGCTGAGAGGCGCTTCAACCTCTTTGGTGATGGAACGGCTTTGGTGGATGCTGAAGGTAAAACTCTAGTCAGGAAACTCCTAAACCTGGTAAGAGGGAAGGGGTTATTTGACTAGATCAGGGAGGTAAGTACAATATACCTTAAGGTAGCAGTGCTTCGGGCAATTCAAACCCGCTCCCAAGTTAAAAAAAAAAAAAAAAAAAAAAAAAAAAAGTATGTGTAATGAAAGTGGCCCTTCCAAACCTAGGCATGTTGATTCTTCCTAGATTGTGTGTAGTTGTGCGTTCACCCGCTAGTTGCGCTGGAATTATGATGCATGCATTAGAGTTTGGAATAACCTGTTCTTAATTTAATTAGCCTTATAAACGTAGACAAAATATTTTAGCATGAATATTACTGTGTGAATTGATACAATCTCTAACAACATTCCATCGCATTTATCAAATAGTTTCCTAAGTAAAGAATGAAAACTGTACTATCCATATAAATTTGCATGAATAAGTAAACTGTCTGAAACAAACTGACTTTAAAATATCAAAAATTTCAAATACTTTTTACAAAAAATTATATCGTTAAAACGTTATGCTTGTTATCATAGAAGTATTATGTTATTACTTATACTAGTTTTTATATAATTATACTTGCATAGACGATATCTTTTATAACTTACACCTAAAACGTTTTCCGGACTTCGATCGAACCTCCGTTAATCACGAGCCGCGTACACGAAGAAGCTACTTTCGCTACTAGAATGGAATATTCAACTCTCCATAATAGTTCACTTTATTGACTGTTTCAAGTAAAACAGTTTAATTTTAACATTTTCTTTTCACTAGAAATCAGATACGGTATTGGAAGTTTCAAATCTTCTCTGTTAAAGGCTTTACAAAATAATTATAAAAACTTATTTTATCAGTTTAAATGCTACAAAGCAGTTTTGTTTATTTATTCATTTTAAAAAAGGATTACAATAAAATCCTGAAGTAACTACATTATATTTAATGCATTATCGGTTTCCAAAGTTTTGAAATTTCGTTGTAAATTAAATTTATTTTGCCATATTATATCTATTCTGGATTTCTTGGTAGGTATTTTATCTTATTAAATGATTTGTAATCTTCCAAAGATCTGATATATTCTTAAGCAAGAGACGTCACTTTGTACACATCAATACCGTTTTACCATTTAAGCTATATTTTTACTTGAATGTCTACTACTTCACTATATTTTACAACATTTCTTCATATGTCACAGAGCAGTATAACTGAAATTATCTTAAATTATTTATACAAATTATTAAAAAAATTCATTGTTATTTTAATGAGTTTTCAAATGTTTTCCTACAATAAAATGAAACACTATAACTGAAATTGTTTTTCTAAGATAAGTTGTAATGAAACTATAATGCAGTATTTTTCCTCCTTAATACAATATATATGCCAAGTTGTAAAGAACACCAAACACTATAAATTAAATTATCTTTAGACGGGGGAGTATTCTATAGAGTACATGCTCTTACGAAGTTGTACGATTATTTGAATGGTATTTTAGAAGATAGTTTTTATATGATTACAAAATTGGAATAAAACCTGTAAAGAGCTGTTGTTTAATCAACAGAAATACTTGGCACATACTTAACTTAAAAGAGTGCTTCAGTGTTTCATTTATTACAATATTACTACATACTTCTCTTTAGCATTCAAATTTAATGAACACAAACGTTTTCGCAATGTACCCCATAATCTAACTTTTAAACGAAACGAATGTGCTGATAAATATTTATGTATGTGGACAGCGAAGAGCAGGTTTAAATTTACAAAGTTTAGGATAGTCAGCTGATCAAAATATGAGTCAGATAAAGTTGAATTGAAAACTGTGTAGATTTTGGACATTTGGCTGTTCCGCACGGCAAAGGAAGAAGATTAGTGAAATCCCCTCCGAGAAGTGATATACTCCCCCCAGGTTCTGTGAGGGACTTCGACGGAAGCAGATTTTCTTATACTGCTTATACTCCTTAGGTCGGCAGCTAGCTTTTCTTCCTTCCACTGCCTGAGGAATCACTACGGTTTTGTTTCTTCACGAACAAAAAATTCCGAAAAGATTCATTCGCCCGAAAACCCCCCCAAAAAAATATGTTGCGTGTTGGCATTGTAAGAACGAACCTCAAACGACATATACCCCGCTTTAAACACATATCTACTTCTATATTTTTGTTTATCGAGTTTGTGCTGGCTGTTCTGGCAATAGTGCTAAGAGTATGTAGTAACGATGAGTCGGATGTGTCTGGCCTCTTTATGTACGAAAGTTACCTCATTGAAGAAAACCTAGAACGGTGGACGAAACCAAGAGAAGATCAAGGACTTGCTTAGGTGAGGCAGCGTAGTCACTAAAGGTTTTGTGGATTTAAGGCATTCACGCATTATAGCTACTGTCGCCTATGGAGGATAGGAAAGTTTGAGAATATAAGGTAGGATTAAGGAATGGACATACAACCATTTTGTGTAGTATAGGTCTTAGGCAAGATATTATGGTATCCTGTATGTACAGTCACGTAACTGAAGGAGATCTAAACTCTCAGGGTAATAATCAGATATATACCCACTACACCCACTTGAAAGAAAGAAAAGTGTATTGGGCAAAGAAAAGTGAATGATGTCTTGCTCCTGGAATTAACGGGAAACTATTTGCACCGAGTGGGCAGGGTAGTTTATATGAAGTAGGGCTACTCTCAATCGAGAAAGGTTTCTATCGATACCCAAATACGTCGCTACTAGAGAAGTAGTGACCTCACTAGGCAATAACGTTTTTTAATATAAGTAAATATTGTAGTCTCTACTCTTTCTTAGCATAATGCGAGGTGAAGAAATATCAATAAAAACATTTTTGTGTGAAAATAATAATAATAATAACGTCGTTTTCTTGGAAGAATTAAATTGTAGCGTAAAGGCTGTGGGATAATGAACTACCCGAATTTGGAAACTAATAAATAAAAAACTGTTTAAGATGAAAGTAATATTTTTCCCATGAAAGTTTACATAATTCAGGTTCAAATCAATGTGTTTTAGACATTACATTATGCAAGCGGTGGCCACAAATCTTTTAAATTATTCTTGAATTCTCTCTAGGTGTCTTTTTATCACTCCTAGAGCCTTTCTGTGTAGAATAGACCCAACGTCCTGGGTTATTATCTCCTGAAAATTTTATAAACTTAAGGGACGGTATTAGTATACTTTGTCTTGGATATAGGCCCAGAGAAATCAAATATGCGTGGGGGCTACCCTATATGGTCACACAAGGAGATTACGTATCTCGGAAACATTTCTCTGAGAAGTTCAAGTGATAGACGACTTCATCCTGTAGTCGTTCACAATCCTGTCTAAGCCATACATTATCTCCACGATGTCTAGTTAAAATTCGGCCCGATTTATACTGGAGAAAGTTTTGTAGAATGGCACAATACCGATCACTGTTCACCTTTACCGTGACACCGCTGTCTAGACGAAAGTACGACTCAACACACCAAAGTTAAAAATATCACAGCCATGTAACGTTTGAGCTATGAAGTTGTTGCTTGACGTGGTGAAGGACTTAACATAACATTGTCCAAGATTCAAATTCATTCTCACTCAGAGGTTGTAACTGAGATATCACAATTTTGTGGACAACATTTTCATATCTTGGTGGAGAGTTGGGTCAGACATCAGTCGCGTGTTTTCGTGCAGTACGCCGAGAGGAGGTTGTCAACCGATGCAGAGGAACATCTTCTGGGCTTTTGGCAGTGCGAGTTCGTCCGGGGGGATTTTCGTTTCAGAGCATAGCTATTTTGTCAGAGGTCCAAGTGTAAAAGTTTTTTTTCTAATCGGTAACGACATCTTTCTGACCAAGCTGAAAATTGGTACTTCAAGCACGTCACGTTTCTTTTTTATATAAACTCCTCGACAATGAAACCACTGTGCTATGCTAACCACGCCATGACTGAGACTGAAAGCTCCATAAAAATGCTATATCCTTACCTCCATATCTTTACCCTACCTAAGTTAACAAATCGGGCTGTATATTAAACTACGCTAGTACTCATCAAAATTAATGTTTGAAATTAAATTATTAAAATTATTCTAATTCACTAAATTATGAAAAACGTATTTTATCAAATTGACTTCATTATTAATCATAACCTATTTATAAGTTCAGTAATATAAATTAACACATTCATATATAGGTAATAAAAGATCACATTATATCTACAACTAACATATGGAGTTTATTTTTTTAATCACACATGTTGAGAAAACACTGGGCTTCATCCTCATAGTTGTGTAAACTCATTAACAACCTATACTTTACATTGAGGATGATAAATAGTAGTCGAAACATGTTTGAGTAAAAAATAAAGCCTTTGTTGTTGATTGTAAGTATTTTGCTCTTTTACAAGATATGTTCATTAATAGAAGTAACTTTTTTCTTATATAGTATGCATTATTTCACATCCGATAGTCGGAGATGATGATTAAGTAAAATAATTATTTTTGGTACCTCGCTCGGTTTGGTAGTCGTCACTGTATAAACGCCGCTACATATTTCAAGTAAAACACCTTATTATGAAGGCAATTTTTTCGTCCTCCAGGACCTTATTAACACTCTGCCGACATAATAATCGCATCCAAGTCCCACAGTCCTGCCTGCACAGCCACATCCCCGCACCGGATATTATACAAAGCCACCTCCGGATATAAGACGGATAATTTGCTTTTATTTTCTAGCATCCATTTACACGAGGGACGCTGTGGAATAATTAATCTGCATTCTAATAGCATCCATTTTTCTCAAAGAGAGACCGGAACTGAAAAGTAAATTCGGTACATTGTATTTAATTTTAATCGAAAAATGAAAATGATTTTTAAAATGTTTTTGGCTACTTAATTAGCCTGTGCCTGTTTGTGACGTCATATTTAAAACATATTGTTACAACAGCTAATTTTATGTTTTAAGTTGAAAAACGCGTAGATTATGTTACTTTAACGATTAAGTTAAAATGTTGTTATTTTAAAATATTAAGAATATAAATATATACAGTATTTCAATTAATTTTACTATAAATAGTTCAATATAATTTTAATAAGTTCTGTACTTTTTTCCAATTTTTAAAATGAAAACGTCTATGAGGCACATTTTAAAGCTCATTTTCAAATAGATTCGTTAGATGAAAATTTTATTCAGTAAATTTATCAAGATCAAATAATGGATTTCTAATAAATACGTACTTTTATTATTAAATGCACTCTGTTCAAATCTCTAATAACTATATTTTTCATAGCAAATAAATATTACAAAAAAAGAAACTACCCCTACATTATTTTTCAGATGTTGGATGTACATTTTCTTATACAGTTATTATTAAGGAACAGACTTATATTATCGTAGTCACCACATTAATTACACTTTTGATATCAATAATAATATTATTTATAGATAATCTTTAGTCTTTTTTTAATTCCTTCTGTTAGCTGACACTCTTCTTATATATAACTTGTACAAATTTTCAATCGTTAATAAAATACGTTATTTATCCAACCAAATTCAAATAAATTGTTTTTAACATAATATAGCTGATGACAATTGATGTTAATACAGTTTCTTCACATATTCATTTATTAATTACATTTAAAAAACTTGGTATCTTAGTCGGATTTAAAACTGAGTACTCACATGTTTGAAATTACCTAATTTGGCATTTTACGACTCCTAGAAATCTATTCCTGAAATATGTATTTGAAAGTTCCTTGCAATAATGAAGCATTACAAGAGATGGGTAGGATGAGAAATTATAAACCACTATCAACTTCGTAAATTAGAACCGTACGAAGCGAATAAATAGTAACAAACAAATATAATAATCCGACACCATTTACTCTATAGAGAGAAAAATGGAAAATTGCGAGCAAATTCGCTTTCTATCTTGCCACTTAATATTGTGATTATAGTATATATATATATATATATATATATATATATATATATATATATATATATATATATATATATATAAAATAGGTTTTCTTGTTTAATAATTCAAATAACATAGGTTATTCAAATTCAAGAATATTTATTAATTTATATCCAAAGCTTTTCGTTGGTTAACAGTACCAACATCTTCAGGAATGAAAATTAAAGGAATGTAATTTTCATTCCTGATGATGTTGGTACTGTTTACCAACGAAAAGCTTTGGATATAAATTAATAAATATTCTTGTATTTGAATATCCTATGTTGTTTTAATATATATAAATGAAATGATTATTGTAATTTTCATTCCTGATGATGTTGGTACTGTTTGCCAACGAAAAGCTTTGGATATAAATTAATAAATATTCTTGTATTTGAATAACCTATGTTGTTTTAAACTATTAAACAAGAAAAAGTATTATATATATATATATATATATATATATATATATATATATATATATTTATTTATGTATTTATTTATTTATTTATATTTATACTAATTGTAAATATAAAATAAAAAAAGTCATTAAAATTTGTCTTTGTCGACCTCAACTGGAATTAACTTTAAACAATCCTTTATATTACTTGTTCGTTAGTGTAAATTTAAAAGGCAACAGCTTAAAAACAGACTCGAAATTTTGTAATAGAGGAAACAAGCTCATCCCTTATTACTTTTTTATATAATACTTCTTGGCGCCGGTATTACTGTATGTTTTGTGAAGGGATAAATCATCTAATCCATCAGGCTTTATCTCATCACGATAAACTCCCGTTTTCATTCTAAATTAAATGATAATATATGATTTCTTACAACAGCTGATATATCATATAGGTTATATTGAATAACACCAGGTGTTTTAGTTGTTGAGGTTATGTTACTTTATTTATTTATCAACCTATAAATTATTTTGATAGTTATTATTAAATATGTGTTATCAGTTAATAAATATATTAATTAATATTGTCTAAATCGTAATAAGTCTTAATCTCGTATAATTGTTTCCATACAATGACAACGAGTTATTTTTATAAATAGGCTAATGAAAGATCACAAAAAATGTTGTTTTTTTAAAACACTCCTCGTTTCGAATTTCTTTCCGTAATTTCTTTTTCTTATCACAATAAAAATTTGACTTGTAAATGGATATTTATTAAGAGTTTTATAATTGTTGATTTTAATATGTTTTATATATGTTATGTATTTTATAAATATTAGGTTATGTATTGTAATTAATTAATTAAAATTTTGAGCTCTTGAAAAGGTATTTCGGAAAGAAATTCGAAACGTTGAGTGTTTTAAAAAAGCAAAATTATCTGTGATCTGTCATTAGAATAAATAAAAAAAATTAATAGTTATTAACAGAGATTAAATAAATATATTAGACAAAGAGTTACATATTTGTATAAACGTTTTTGAAATTAATTCACTCTTAGACCTATCTAGTACTTTTTACAAAGACATTTAAATTGAATTCTCAAAATAAAATTTTAAAATTTAATAATTATTTATATTTAATAAAACTTTTAACATCTAACTGAAATTGTATATTACAACATTTTTTAAATTCCTTCTATTAGCTCACTATACACAAATTTTCAATCGTTAATAAAATACGTTTTTATTCATCCAATCAAGTTCAAATAAATTTCTTTTAACATATAGCGATGAAAATTGATGTTAATATAGTTTTATCAAATATCTATTCAATAATAAAATTTCAAAATTTGGGATCTAGGTTAGATTTGAACTAAGAATCTTCATGTTCGAAATCTAGTGTTTTGGCACTGAGCCAACTTTCTCATAACTGGAAATGTAGTTCTCAAAGAAGTATATAAATTTTGTGGACCCACCTCGTTCTCATCGAAATCTCCAGTAGATTAAAATATAAAGGAATAAAAATTATTGGAAAAAATAAAATAAACAATCAAACTATATTAACGGTCACGAACCTTGCTTCACAAACGGAAAATGTGAAAAGAAAGTACAACAACAAATAAAAAGCGTCGAAAAAAAAGAAAGTGTATAAATAGTGACATACAAAATAATAGTCCAACACCGATATAGTTGCAATTATAAAACGAAAAGAAACGAAAATAAAATTTGTCTTTGTTGAATTAGGCGGGAATTGACTTTATATTTCTTTTATATTGCTTGTTTATCTCTAACTACAATAACTAGTATCTATTACAACCTCTAGTGCATTCTTCAAATGATGTATTTTTTTTTGTAGTTTTAATTTGATCTGCCATTAGGGATATGACCGCCTACGAAGGTATGACTTCATATTCCAGACATATGAATTGCTTAAGCGTCTTCTTTTTGCAAGGGTAAATCTAGGTTCAGTACAAGTAACATAGTAGCAGTCTCAAGCTACAGTAGCGTCTCATTGTCACTGAACGTTCATAGAGGGCTGCATCAAATGATCAACGTTCCAACTTAACAACATTGAAAAACGAGCTTATGCGAGGTTTAACTAACCAACACACACGATTTTCAAACGAACAACATTTACATCAGGTCCAACTAATCAATAGTTTGAACTTGTAACACACGGATTTGTATCGCCTTGCCACTCTGCAGGCGCTCACAGTCCGATTTGAAACGTGTTACATGTTCTATTTACGACTACTGTTTATATGGTATATTTAGTAATCCTTCAAAGCAATAAAATGTATCTTTTTCAATCCTTTATTTATACCGTAACTGGTAATACAACAGACTGGTTTGAAAGGTTTCTTACATAATGTTCTAGATTTAAGAACGTACTGACCATTAAATAACAAACGAAGAAAGTTCTCACTCTTTTTTCACTCAATTCTATTCACCTATACTTGTAAAATATAAATATTGTCAATACCTATATAATAATTAAGAAAGAATATATTAATTACTTAAATAGACCTAATATTAGAGGAGAAGTTATAGAAATGTGTTTTCTAATTATATAAAAGATAATTTCGTAATTAAATTTTATTATTGCCCTTTCTTTATTGACCTTTGTTAGGCATTTATTCAAGTAACCATGTTTATTTCACTAATTTCCCTTAATACCTATATTTGTAAAACATAATTAATGTCAATAACTAATTAACAATTTAAAAACAATACATAATTACTTAAATAGACCTAATATTAGAAATAGTTATAGAAATTCATTTTCCAATAATATAAAAGTTAATTTACAAACTAAATTTTAATATTGTTCTTTGTTAGGCATTTATTTAGGTAAAAATTTAAAAAACCTTATTTATATAAACTAAAATGTATCTTTTGCTCAATCCCTTACTTGTTTAGTAACTGGTAATGCAACTGGTTTAAAAGGTTTTTTACAAATTTAGATTTAACAACGTACTAACAATAAAATACAAGCGAAAAAGTCCTCTTTGATTTATTAGAATCACAAACTATTAGTAAATAAGTAATCTCAGTTTCTATCAAGACATAATATAATATTATTGTAACTAGTGACACTCTTACTGAAACAAAATACAAGGTAGAAACTGTGTGAGTGGCTCAAATAGCTTAATTAACAAAAATATCTCGTGTGCTCATTTTGTATGCAAAAGTCATTTGAAAAAAAAACAAATTTCATAACACTAATGTCAGGACTTATGATTAGAAAAAGAAATACAATTCTCTTACAGAATAAAGAGCCACTTGTTTAAACAATATGCTATATTTGTCTTTGCATTAATTTGTTTCCAACTCTCAAAATAAAATCTTAAGAGTACCCAAACATATGATTCTAATGCTATACCCGTCCTAAAAACATTGAGACGTTGTTATTTAAATTCTAGACGTAACCGTTACTAACCGTAGCGGCATTCAACGACTTCTCAGTGCTGTGCTCGGAATGGTAGAGTTTTTGTAAAAACATTAGTGATTAAAACTAAAAACTATTTAGCAATTATTTTGGATTTAGAGGAAGAAATTCCACGTATTAAAACGTAAACAGGTTTATAAAGCGTGGAATAAAAGTGGAGGAGAATTTACTACCTTTAAAAAAAGATCTCTGAGGGGTCTCGGAATTTCTACCCTTGATTGTTTACCAGTATCTGGAAATACGATTAACTGATCGCTTTGTAAATGTTTCTAAACACACTGTAAATGTTTACACTGACGTTAATATTGTTTTCACTGTTAACATTGTTGAAGCACTGGTAAGCCACTAATGTATGTCAATGTACCTTAATAACAAAAATATTTTTTTAAATGTTTCTTTTCGTTACAACTGAATTTCAGAATGTTTAAATGTTTTGATATGGAGCCTTCATGGGTAAATAATTTTTGAATTACCTATATATACGATAATAAGTTATTTTTCGGAGTAAATCCGTTCGTTTTTTAGTGCATAAAATCGCAGCTACGACGTTTCGCTAGAATCTACGAATAGCATTGAATATACGATGAATAGTTATTCATCATATATTTCCATTCGTGAAGGAATATGAATCAGCATATATCTATGTATTATTATTATTGAATTTCAATACTAGAGCATTATTTTAAAGAGTACAAAATATTCAGAGATTAAATTTTCCATACAGATAATTATATTATTACAGTATACACTTGAATAATTAAACTTTAACAAATGTTTTCCTAGTTTATTACCATAGATGATTCAAGAGCGATACTGTAATCAACGGCGAGACATATTAATAAAAATATCAATATAAACCAATAAAGACCAATAAATAAAATACAATAAATATTTAACCCATGTCAGTATAAGTGAAAAGAACTATGGGGACCAGTGTATAAGTGTTAATAAGTGTATGCTGTAATGAGCTACTGTTACAACCATAGCGTCAGTTTTTAACTTATTTACATTTTTTTTTTATTCCTAGAGAGTGTTTCTATTCACAGAATAACGCTTTTTATTTATTTTACCTAATATTATAAAAAAATACCTAAAACTTAGCTTCTCTAATTACTGACATATAAAAGTTACCCGTTAGTAAATGTGTGGACCATTGGAAGGGGTAGTAGCCTACAAAGCCACTACTAGGCTCGGCGAAGCCTTTAGTTTCGTTTTGGTTATAAACGGCCCATTTAAACGTTTAATGTTTTCACTAAATTTCTCTCAGCGTTTATTGTTGCGAAAATGGCATACACACATCATTTTATGCAGATTTACAGGGCCTTATGTAATGTCCTATTGTAATGTAAAAATATTTTAGTGTGAATTTTGTAGTTTTTCCTCTTGGTTATTTTTAGTAACTTTTACGAAGGATAAATGAGTTTTTTTATTCTAAAATCTGAAAACTTTAACTTCGATATCAGCTGTATTATTTCTTAAAAGGAGTTTTGGAAAAAGAAGGGTAAACATTTTTATATCAGTAAGTTGTGTTTTACAGGCTTTTAGGGGAAAGAATAGGTTATCGTGTTAGAATCAAAAAATAAACATTTCTCTACTGGAGCATCGTGTTGCTGAATAGAATTATAAAAGTTTCAATCTTTCACAAGATGACTAAAACAGCCAATGGAGAGAGGCGAGAAAGGTTCGTTTCTCCAAGACTCACACGAAAACAATGCCGAAATATTATTTACTAAACGAAAATAATTTGGTGAAATTAGGGCTAAATATTTTTGACATTGGGAATAAACTGATAGAGCTACTTATAGAAGCTTAAAATCATTCATAATGTGTAGTCCTCAATTACACAATTACAGAAAATTTTATTTTCTCATAATTATAAATACACGTTTAAACACGCCTTTCCCCTTTCAACATAAAACGTAACTACTGTAAAATAATTGACCTGATAAGAAATTGACTAAAAATTCTTCTTCATCTACATTACTTGTACAGCACAACCCCTCAAATCCGAACCCCAGAAATCCGAACCCCGCGAAATTCGAACATGATTTGATGAAAACACAAAATTTTAAAAGACTATCTAAAAAGAACTGAGATATGCAATATATTGGAATTGACACTGTAAAAACAAGATATAATAAGAAGGCTTATACTGTACTACTGTATCACTTCATTAACATAGAATTTAATGGCAGTAAAATAAACATAAAAAAGACAAACACTAAACTATATCTTTCACTTAAAAAAAAGACACAAACACTTGATTAAAGTTTTCACTTAAAATAAGAATTATTCATCTGGAAAAGAGACGTAAACCTTCCGGAGGATGCGATGATGTGCCACCATCGCATTAGCATAACATCATTGGGTGTTGCAGGTGGATGTTGTTCTACGTAACGCAACGCAATGTCGAAATCGGCGGCAGCGGCGGCATGAGTAACAGCAATTGTAGAAAGATCTTTTTCCTCGCTATCGCTATATGCTACACTTGATCCTGGATTATAGACACCATGACATGCTCGGTATATTCTTCATTGATATCAAGTGTTGTCCACTGTTCCAGGTTACGTTCCTCAGCATCTTCACATCCTGTTACTCTTTGAATGAGCTGAAGGAGCTCAGTTTCATTATCCTGTTCTAAGTAGTGTTTCTACAAACTCGAGGCTAGGCCAGAGCTTCTTCCAGAATTTCTGCAGTAAAGTGTTACTGATGTTATTCCAGGATTCAGCTACCCAGTAAATTACATCCTTCATTGTAAACGTAATAAGCTTTTCTGAAGTAGGAGGAGAACAATCTTCTTCAATTAATGTTTGCAAAAGCTTTTATCTGTAGCTCAGTTTCATGCTCTGTAGACAACCTTAATACATAGGCTGAAACAACGATGTCACATTAGGTGGGAAAAAATTGTTTTTATGTCTTTACATACGAACTGCATGTCTGAAGGATGTGAAGGATTATTGTCTATCAAAAGTAGAGCTTTTGGCGACAGTCCATTTTTTTCATTAAATTTTCTTACTGAAGGAACATATTTATTTTTGAACCACTTCTTAAAAATACTACCAATTATCCACCCCTTACACTGATTTCTGTATTGAACAGGGAGAGGATTCAAGTTCATACTTGTAGGGCTCGTGTCTTGACGGATTTTCCAATCACCATTAGTGGTAGCTTATTTGTTTCCGCGGCAATACTGTAAACTAAAACTATGAGACGCTGTTTGCTCGCTGTAAAGCCTGGCGCAGAAGATTCCTCTTTAAAAGCAAAACATTTAGTGGGAAGGGCTATAAAATTCAATCCAGTTTTGTCCGCATTATACATTCGCTGGGGTGAGTAATTTTCAGGCAAAATTAAATCTGTGAATTCGTCTAAATATTCTTTTTCAGAAAGATTATCAGCTGATAACTTCCCCCCGCTTACAGTTAGTTATCTAATTCCGTGCCTTCTCTTCCGTCTCTCCAGCCATCTATTGCTAGCAGTAAATTTCAAATCACCGTTCATTAATTTGTTTAACTGTAATGGCTTTTCTTGTAATAATGGGCCACTAATAGGAACTGCTTTCTGCCTCTATTGTGCAAACCATAAAAATACAGCCTAGTCAATTTTTTCAATAACAGACACTTTCGCGTGATGGCGTTGTTCCAAAGACTTTTCACTTGTATCACTGCAAAATTTAATTTTTGATACGGAAATATGTAATGAATGCTCGAATATTGTTCGTTAATAAAAAAAACGCAATACTGTCAAATGCAAATAACCCAGCAAATCCGAAATCCAAACTTTTTCGGCAAATCCGACCTTTTTCAAATCCGAACAGGCCCCAATTAGTTAGGATTTGAGGGATCGACTGTATATCATATTACGTGATTGTAAATATAATTACAATCTATTATATTTATGAAGAAAAAACCTAATTATAATAACACGTGAGTAATTTCCATTTGTTATTTTTACAAATGTATTAAATATTTTTACGTATTATATTATATGATTATAAATATATATATTATATATATATATATATATATATATATATATTATATATATTATATGTATATATTATATATACATATATATATATATATATATATATATATATATATATATATATATATATATATATATATATATTGTAATCCTTGGATGAATTTCTTTCTCTTGTTTTATATATACATAATTAAATGATATGATAGCCATAAAGGACCTTGGTTAGATGTAATCATAGAACAATAAGGTAATTTGAAAATATTGATAATGCTGATACTGACAATCAGCAAAAAGCTTCAATCTACGAAGAAAACTAAAATAAAACGTTCTTCTTCTTGAAAGTGTCATTTAATTATATATATATATATATATATATTTATATTTATATATATATATATATATATATATATATATATATATATATATATATATATATATATATATATTAAAACAACATAGGTTATTCAAATACAAGAATATTTATTAATTTATATTTTCAATATATAAATATATATATATATATATATATATATATATATATAAATATTGTTATTTGTTTTGAATTGATACAGTAAATATAAATGTATTTAATTTATATATATAAATGTGTGTATTTCGATCGCTTTTAGTAAATATTCACCAACGTAAAATCAATACATATAAAACAATACAAAGTAAAATAACTTGTATATGTACACTGCAGGCTCAAACAGTCAATTATTAATAACCACGATACCTTAAGGCAATGAAATACACGGAGGCCAACTAGTGAAAGTCAACTTTAGAAAAAAATAAACTATAGACATGTTTTTAATCAAAGTTTCCGATATTTTTTGTGTTATTGTGAAAAAATGATACTAGTACCACCGCTGCTGCCCGTATTAACTGTAAACATACTATTTTATTAGTTTTAACAAAATTGTGTTTTATATAACGATTGTCGTTCAGTCTTAAACCACTGAATTATTGACGCCTTTATGTTTTTATTGTCATTAAAAATGTGTGCTTCAAAGGGTAACACTTTAAATATGTTTGATAAGAGGCAATTAATCGGTTACTTCAAAAACAGAAGCGAAAAATTACAAAATGTCTTGCTGTGTAAAACATTTTAAGTTGGATAGCGACAAAAATGTTCCAGGAATTTTAAACACAGCTTATAGCTGAATACCCATAATGTTAGTTTTACGAGCTTCTGCGAGAAAGAAACAAGTCCCATAATCCAAGATACCAAGTATTTTAATATATTATACGTTACTCAGGCCATTAAACTGGCTTGCCGTCACGGCAGAAATTCATCACGGCTCGGATATTTAATTAGCCATTCTTACTTTATTACTTTATAAAAACACAGCAGGAGGCCAAAATATTCGATTTTATTAATAATTTAGTATTTTCAATTATATTTAGTGCAGTTTATCCCATGGTCAATTTTTAAATTTATATATATTATAATAATCCTAAATTAATGTTAAGAGTGTAACACCTTAATCACATTTAAAAACGAAAAAAAATATAACATAATTAAAATCTTAGATTGCAGCAGAGTTTTAATCGTTAAGTAAATTAATGACTAAGATTTCGGTGCTATTGCAAGAATGCTTCTATCTAAGGTAATTCTTTGTATTTTTGTATTATTAGGCTCAAATAATATACTAAGAGCACCTGAAAAGACCTCTGTCAACATGAAATTATTAATTACAAATTTTAAAAAAGAAGACTTATTTCATAACTATTATTTTTTTAATATATCATACTTTTTTTTTAACAGGAAGTTGAACTCTTTTATTACCTGCTCTTTGAGATACCAATTTTACATCTTAAGAAAACTTAAAGATACAATCTGTGCTTAAAATTTGCATTTCGTCGATGCTTTTCCTTTGCCGTCTGAATCAGGATCAACGTTTAATATAGAGGTGAGACCTTGTGCCTTAAAAATTTCGGGAATATTTCCTTGGTGGGAAAATGCGTAGTAAATTTATAGACTTGTCCCCTACCACACGGCTGTTTTAAATTATATTTAAAAATAATATAGACAAACTGTTGCCATTTATCGTTTCATTTCAGTGTCATAAATATAATTAACATTATTTATTAACGTATAAAATTAATCCTATTTATCATTTGGATTAAACTTTTGTATTTCACTGTCCAACTCACTTCGAAATGGTTTCTTTATTGTACAAAAATCCGATTAAAACTTCGTCTACTTACGCTCCCACAAATTAACTTGGTTGAGTTGAACATTTTAATTAAATTATTTGTTGTGCAGAAGTTGTGTAAGAGGATTGAGATGTTAAACGTTACAGTCATTAGCAAAAACATTGATTTGTAAATTATCTTGTTAGTCTTTTTCTGCGAGAATTTCATATAAAAACTTGCAAGAAACGTTTTTTAAGTAGTTAATACAAAACGTTTACACTAACGTCAGCAGCTGCTGTTCCATCGCGATGTAGCACCGCATGCATTCGTTTCTAATCGAGTTGCAAATGGAGTTACCTAGATGTATTTAGCAACGGTAATATTGCAACTGCTATACCAAGATGCGAGGCGTTAAATCAGTATTGACTTCTATTATAATTTGGAAATAAAGATGGGTACCTATAAGAAAACATTGGATGTAAAACTAACAGGACGAACATACTGTACAATGAAACAATAAAATGCTGAAATTTGGTAAGTTCATGGTACAAGGTTGATTACCCATTGGTGTCTAAAACTGCAATAGTGTAAAGACATTAGGGCTTTAAAAAATGATTGATTTAGGAGTGAAAAACATAAAAATGAAGAGATCGTAAGATTTTATATATGAATCTGTATTGTTAGTAACATTATATTTAAATAATTAAATAAATAATTAGTGGCAATAGGCTAGCCCTGTTCAGCCTTTATATAGGCTATATAAAAGGGGCATTCAATAATTAAAGGGACAAACTGTTGTGCATAAAAGTTATGTATATTTACAAATTAGAACTTTTGTTGATTCTCAACCGAATTTCCACATATATAAACAAGTTTAATGCAACAATAAATTATTTTATAATATGTAGATACCAAAAGGTAGTAGCCCTCAATCCTGTTTTTAAATAGATCATTGGGTGAGCTGGGTGTTGTGAGGGCAAGTTCTGGGACTTTTCTTGGGGCAAAGTACTACTGAACATTCCCCTCGAGGCAGGCTTGCTAACAAAGTCCTTGATCACACGGTAGTAGCTTGTGAGCCGCGAAACAAGGAAGCCGGGTTGTATGTGGCTGGATCTGAAAACAGATCTTTTAATATCAACTTCTTTTGGATTTTTTTATAACAATAACTCTTTAACATTACTACTTCCAAAAATTGATCCAGGATCCAACAATATGCCAAACAATGCCTTTTGATGTAAGGAAGATTGTAAATAAGAGATTCATTTCCTGAAATATACAAGTTTCAAAAACACTTAACCGAACCCTAAAGGACGTGGAAACTGTAAGAAATCCCAATTTTCTTTTAATTTTTACCAATATAAATTCGCACTATGGCTTTAATGAGACATTACAAACACTATTAGACGAAAACAAATCAAATAAGAAATGCAATATTTTAACCTAACTAGAAGCCAACAAAGCAAAAAAGACATGCAATATTTAAACCTTACCTAACCTTGTTAGTTTAGTTGTAAGGTCTTATTTCTTTGTCTTTGTTGTTAATTTAAAGGTTTTAATTCACGTTTATTTGAGCACTCGAGATAACTATCAAAAGTTTATTTATTTAGTGCAACGTTTCGGGAACTAATTTGTTGCTCTTATCAAACCTGTAGTCCTATAAAAAACAGACTGTAGTGCTTTTGTATATTGTATAGGGTTTAATATTTGTCTCCCCACACTAGTCATTTGAACTCTAAGTGTAAGGACTTTGTTTTTTTATAGCACAACAGGCTTGATAAGGGCAACAAATAGTTGCCAAACGTTGCACTAAATATATAAACCTTGAACTCGATATTCAAGGGCCTATCATTTATTACATTAAAGGTTTCAGGTTTTGTGTGGTGTTAGCGAGACATATTGAATATAAAGCCAGCCCTAAGACATTATATAACTTTATATCGGTAAAAATGAAAATAAGGTCACGATTTTAATATAATTTATAGGTGTTTCTGGTTGAGCTAACTATTTGTTAAATATGTGAATCTTTGAGCCTTAAACTCAAATTATTTTTTTTTTACAGAGTTACTTAGAACAGTTTGCATCTTTGGGTATTTTTTTGCAATATCGTTAGATCCTGGGTTTATTATAAATATTGCATTTAGTTTTAAAACCTTATTACATATCACTATATCGTTAAATATTAGTACATGTTTGTTTGTATCATACGAAGTTTATCTACAAAATATATACATATAAGGATAAACATGGATAAAGTACGGATGAAACAAGTTGCCGCCATAAACGCCGCGTAACTTAATCCTTGCATAAAACTAGACGGCTTTCATGGACTCTGAGTTTTACTATGTGAGGTTAGGTTAGCCAACAAATACATTGTGCAACATAACTCTGAGAAAGCACACACACAAAGTACGTTTCTTCATTATTTTTATGCTCAGAGTTACTTACCCTAATTACTCCTATTTACTCTCGCTGTAAACTTGGTTTACAACTTCTGTACAAGTGATAACTCTGAAAGAAAGCTTATTGTCTTAAAACACAGCACTAACCCCCACCCCCTTAATTACTACCCTTCTCTCTTATTTACATGTTTATGGTAATAAAATAAGACTATTCACTACTTTTATATATTTTTAGGTTTAATATACTTACGTTCTGTAGCCGTATGAAAGCGTTCCATATTTCTGCAAATGTGTTGGGATTTTTATTTTCAATAAATTTCTTTATTTGTGAGCAAATATTTTCTCGAAGAGTTAATTGTTGTTGAGAATGAAATAAATATATTATATTACTATATGATTGAGTACATTTCTCTGCCATTCCTAACATTTCAATATTCTCTTCTATTGACGCGTTTCGGATTACCTCCTTTTTCAAAACTTCAATAGTACTGATCGTACTTAACCGTTAGCCAAGCTTTTATACCGTTATAAAGACGAACTCAAAATTTGGGCGACCAGTACTGTTGAAGTTAGGAAAATGGAGTTAATCTGAAACGCGTCAACAGAAGAGAATATTGAAAAGTTACGAATGGCAGAAAAATATACTCAAACATATAGAAATATTCCTAACAGCAATGAAGGTGAGTATAATAATAATTATATTAAACTAATTAACGAATATTCGACCTGTCGCATATATAAATTGAAGTAAATTTATGAAACGTTCATTGAGACATTAGGCATAGATTGATTAGTGGAATCGATATGCTCAGTAACAATAAAGTTTTCCTTAACTTACTTCAGTTTCTTAGCTCAATGATAACCCTTTATATTCACAATCCTTTTCTATCATTCTTAGCAAATAATAACTATAGGGATACTCTAACATAAAAATGAAAGTATTACATATTCATAATCACTAAAATAGGAGGTAAAATAATATTTTTTTTATTTAGTAAGAGATCAAATACTAAATTGACCTCCGATAGATTCCATAGTTCCTCATCACATAGCGTTCATACCTTAATTGAGACTTTTTATCCAGTTAGAACAGAAATTTACAAACTTGAAAAAGAGTCTTAGTTACAAGGTAAAGAATGATATAGATCCAGCAAGAGCACATTAGTATACCTAATTCTAAAGCGAAAATCTATTCATAAACATTAATATAGCCTATACTTACACACACACACACCCACCCACCCACCCACCCACACACACACACACACACACACACACACACACACACACAGACGCTCAGAGAGAGATATATAGAGTGTGAAAGAGTGAGAGAGACCGGGAGAGAGAGAGAAAAAAAAAGAGAGAGAGAAATATGGAGAGAGAGAATAAAGAACGATTCACATATTATAATTATATTTTAAAATATATTTCTATTATTTCTAGTATGCTGAAAACAGAATGAGAAAATTTTAAAAAAATCACCAATCATTGTCTGAAAATAAGGATTACGGTTTTCCTTATAGAATTTGAGAAATAAAAAATGTAGTTAAGTGCTCTATAAACCGTTATTCACTGTAGAAACTATTTACCTGAGGTAGGTGTTTGTACAGTATTGAAAGTTATTCCTGCTTATTATCACATGGAAATATGACTAAAGCAAAGCGTGGAAATTCCTTAAGCACTGCCTTCAGACCGACACGTCCGGGGTAATACAACCCCTGTAATTTAACCCTTCAGCTTACACGTAATCGGATGAACATACGTGGCTTCAGCTCTCTATAAGGGGTGTTTGAATAGAAAGCTGATACCGACTGACAAATAATACACAGGTTGAAACTGTTAAAAGTACAATGAATTTAGATGAAAACACACACATCATAACAAAAACATTAAGTTATTGTAATAGAATGTAATATATAGGGTGAGTATTCATTGTTGACTCGTATTATTAAGAAATATAAGGATGGCGGCTGCTTTATAATATTTGCCTAATGTAGGAGTGTTTTATTTTATAACAATTGTATACATCCTAATATTTAATGTTTTAAAATTTCAAGTTTACCTCTTAATGAAATAATTTTTTTATATTAAGGGAATTTGGATATTTAGAAATATGAAGGTTGATATAATGAATAAATGGCATTTATTTCTATTAAACAGTGATACTTTGATACCTAATTTATCATCTTCTTACCATATCCAATAAGAGCAGATAACTTTAATGTAAGGAAGTTTAAACACTGTCCCTACTACTATTATACCATAATGAAAGTGTAAAATTGCTGATATCACCAGACACAGTTTGAATCGAAATATACAAATTTAGTTTAAGGAAAAATACAAAAGCAAAGCTAAACGGTAATAATGTAGTTTTTAGAAATTATTATTGATTAGAATAATATTATTCAAGAGTTTAACTATATATTTGTCTTTAACTATATATGTATATATATATATATATATATATATAACTCGCTTAAAATAATATATGTAATGATATCAGATATGTCAATATTCTAGTATGAGATAATACAAGTGGAAACGGTGACAGTTAACTTTTTGATACCTCTTACTACCAATGGTCTGAGTAGAACGGCAACTTAGTTGTAAAAATGTCGCTGTTTAATTGAAATAAATGTTAGTTGACAGACAAACACACACACACACACACACACACACACACACACACACACACACACACACACACACACACACACACACACACACACACACACACACACACACACACACACACACACACACACACACACACACACACACACACACACGCACACACACTCACTCACACACACACACACACACACACACACACACACACACACACACACACACACACATATATATATATATATATATACACCATCCTGTTAATGTACTTTATTTATTTTTCATTTTTTTAAATCTTTTAGTTAAAATAGATACTTTAAAAAATAACTTGAAAAAATAATTATCAGCCATTTATAGTAATAAATCATATAGAAATGTGCTCCATCGCTTGTAAAACATGAAACACTTCATAACACTTCAACGGAAGTGGAAGGAAATCTTTTATCTTCATCTTACTGGCGAAATCCTTTTTCCGAATAGTATATTTTTTAATGAAGCACTAACTTACCTGTCAAGATATTTCTCAATCTTTAACACACGTTGGGACACCTCATTCACATGATAACTAATAAAGGAGTTTTTTTTCCTAATAATTTCTAATTGTTCTTTCCAATACATTATACTTTTAGTCTCAGGTTAGCTTGGAAAATCCAACAATAAAGTTTGTTAAAATACTGTCTTGCCTTTACCCTGCTTTACAAATATTCTTTTAAATCATAATTTCAGTA
The DNA here is from genome assembly GCA_036971475.1 of Prosapia bicincta. Lineage (NCBI taxonomy): Eukaryota > Metazoa > Arthropoda > Insecta > Hemiptera > Cercopidae > Prosapia > Prosapia bicincta. Next base: position 165,328,514 of record JBAIZL010000005.1, read on the forward strand.
ATCCTAATGAATTTGAAAAAAACATTTATAATTTTAAAAACCTATGATATAATCGAAAGTGAAAATATCGCAGCACGGAAAGTCCGATAATAATTATAGTCCAATTAAGGCAAAAATATACACGCAAACTTCACAGCACGCAAAATGATGTCTCTCTTATTTAAATAATTTGTTTCATGAATAGGCTGGCTGCTTAAAACTAATCGAAAATCTACCGAGAATTTCCGTTTAAGTTGTGCGGCGGGTTAGGGCACTTGCGGGTGCACAGGACGTTAGATCGATCTTGTGCCACAGTCCTTGTATCGTTGCTTTCCAGTTATGACGCGGGCTAGGCCGCTTGCGGGTGCAGAAGTTGTTAGATCTATCTTGTACCACCGTCCTTGTATCGTTGCGTTCCAGTTGTGACGCGGGCTAGGCCGCTGGCGGGTGCAGATGATGTTAGATCTTATACCACCGTCCTTATATCGTTGCTTTCCAGGACGTTAGATCTATCTTTTACTAAGGAACAAGTTCCTTGTGTTACAAATATAACGTTAACAATAATAAAACTTAAAATCATATCTGCTGATGTAGAGAGTCATCAGATGTACGGGGAAGTTCTATCACTAATTCAACAAATTTGAAAACCCTTGAATAATCTCACTCTCGCAGGAGCATACAGTGAAGAAAACTGAGCATATTAAAATATATACATATTACGTTACTAACATCAGGTTAGAATGTAGTTGATTATATAGAAAGTAATAAATATATGTTTTATAGTAGTTTAATCGGTTGAAGTTCCTTCTTGCGACATAATGCAACCACTTAAGAGTAAATTTTAAGATGATTCAACATGGAAAATCAATATGTTAGACAACGTTAGGAAGTTTAATTATTTATTTAGCAAACTTTCCTACCTTAGCCGATTTCTTTGCAGCTATATTGTAGTTGGCCTATATATAAATTTTAATACTCTTCTTTATATAAAAAGCTTGAGTGTAAAAGTTCAGTGTTCTTGTTTCTAAAAGAAGGTTTTTTTTATAGTTTTCAAGCTTTTTCTGTTTTGGAAGTCAGCGATAAGTTTTTAAAATATTTCTGATTTCGTGGACGTTATACAATATTTTTAAGAAATGTCATTGACATTTGGAAATCTGGATTCTTCGTAACTATCAATGAAGTTAGGCTATATGTTCCTGTTCTAGACGTGTAGGCCTTCAAAGAAAGTTTAAGAAGAACAACATTTTTGTCTGTAGTTTAAGCGAGAAGATTGTATGGGATCTGTGAGAATTTACGGGAAATGTACATGGTTAGCTAAAGAGAGAATGGAGTTAGGGTAGGAGAGGCCCGTTCAGAGAACCAACTGATATAACAATTTCCTAAATTAGAGAGTTGCATCTCTTGACTAAATAGCCTCCCTACCGGATCATAGGGATAGAGAATAGAAAGCATAAACAGGTTTATATTTAGGTCCATAATATTCCACACGATCTGGAAATTAGAAAACATATTAATTCTAGGTTAGGATAGTATCCCTGATGTACAGGTGCTACGAATTAATATTGGCAGTCCCTGAATTTCTGAAATCATAGTTAAATGAAAATATTTATTATTATATTTTGAAATATATTTTAAAGCCCTCAGCTTCTAGTGCCTACGACCCGTTAGTTTGTTTTCGGCGTTATGCGATTGGCTTGGAGCGAGACACGCGGTTCAAAGGCTTAAATCCAATTTCACGCTTGGCCTGATGGCGTGCATTATTAGTTTTGCATGTTACACACTACTTACTTTAACATAATTGAGTTATAAACCGATAATCCTACACAAACAGAGGATTTGTACCTTAATAGAGCTGTACATTTTATCAGAGGCCTGGTTTAAAGCTTCTTGTTTGTTATGGGAAGGAAAATATTTTAATATTTCGAAACCAAAATTTCCAAAATATGTTTTAAAAGTAACAATTTATTAGAAAATTAACATTAAAATGTTTTACATTACTAAAAAGTGAATTTTCTACGGCTACAGCGAGTTATTAACACGCGTTAAATCATCTTTGTTAGTGACTACACATTATAAAGTCTAATAGTTTCAATAATTTTTACAGATGTTTTTACATATTTTGAAATTTACTTGCAGCTACTGAGGATGATGAATTTTAGTAGAAACAATTAAAAGTATTTCTTAAGAAGTTTTGTTACCTTTGTTTTAAAATAAATTTTCCTAATAGACGAGCCAAGTTAAAATTTTATTTATAAAGGTTTAAATGCAGTATAAAAATAATGTTACATTACACTGTTTCGAAAACAGTCCTTTTTGGATCCTACGCACTATGTGTTACGAAATTTTAATTGACTAGACCTGGAAAAATAGGTTGTAGTATTTCCCGAATTATGTAGGCTATAGTGGTCGCCGTCAGTTGTGCTTGGAGCCTCTTGCATGTATTAGATAGGACTCAGTATATAAAGTGTTTTTTAATCAGCTATTTATTGATTTTATTTAGCTGTGTATACATGATAATGTCATTATTTTAGGAAATATTAATACTGTGCTATTGGGATAAAATGTCTGACAACATTGTTTTATAATTATCAAATATTTTGTTCAGTAAATAACTAAAACGACTAATCATCTACTTCAAGAAAAATCGAATGTGAGATACGTAGACGAATATAAAAAAACATTGATTGGTTCTGAAAGGAAAAAATGTGGTCCAACCAATTTATTATTACTGTTATATTAATATTGTTATTATTATATATCCTGTGCAATGAAAACTATCGCTCTGAATTCGTCTCTAAAGTGTTTTCCTGTCCTTGATCGAGTTTACGTAAACATGATAGACTCACAAAATAGACCTATTTTCGTAGGCCTACTAGTGGGAAATAAACTATAATTGCAATTCTGCTGTAAAGTGCCTATCAAGGTATTGGTTCTTTGTAAATAGATGTTTTTATTTTGTAACATGGGAAGTGTGAGTGTGGTTTACAAACATATTAATAACATATTAAGGAAACGTGTTTGTAATAAGATGTTACGATATAAATACAGAAGCTATTGCAGCAGCACAAAGGCAGGTGTGAACAAGAATAAAATGAAAACAAGAACTATGGTCATAGACGGATAAGAATAAATACAAAATAATAGTGGAATAGTACAAATACTGTCTAAAGCTAGGTTATCTGTCTAATTGCTTAGTTATAGGAGTACACAAAAAAATAGCTTTAGATTAATTGTGAACAGTTTAGAAATTAAATCCAGGAATAAAAAATTGGTTTAAACTGAGATCGTCTTTTTCAGTATTTAGCGAGATAATTTGTCAGTGTTAAAGCACATAGAGATGGAATTTCTAAGTGATAGACTGTCATTTATTACAAGGGTTGTTTCAGTGACTTTGTCTTATTCTTCTTTGAAAAACAGGTTAAACTGAAATTCCAGGCTCGACTGAAACTTTACAAGTCGGCCATGCCTTAAAGCTTAACGTTACACATTTTATATGGGGAGATGTCGCAGTTTTGTATACCAATCGTCCATTAGTTGGAAGGAAAAATATTTTTCACATGCATAATGTTATTTTGTGAATAGAAGTATAATTATCTATATATTCCGTATAAACTAAGACACATACAAATCGTAAGTGTTTAAGATGACGTAGGGTGCATATAGCGTATTAGATAAGTATATATAAGTATTAGAACTGGCGTGTAGTACAAACCATATTCTATACATAGTCAACGTAATGAGAAGAGATCTAGCACCAAAATATTGCAAGACATTAAATAATTGTTCGTTTACATTATCCGAAAGTTAATCAAGTTATCTGACAGATAAGCTATATCTTTCCCCGCCCTTCCCTTCTCCCTCTATATATTTATCTCACTTTCTCTACTTCTATATATCACTCTAAATCTCTCAAATACCCTCCCTAATACTCGCGTCCTCTCTGTATTTTGCTTACTTAACCCTACTTCTATGTATCGCTTTCCCTCCTCTTTCTTTCCCTCCCTCTGCCTCTATGTTACCTTCTAGGTATGTCTTTCTGCTTCTCACTGTATGTCTATGTTTCTCTGTCGGTCTGGTGGTATTTCCAATTCAAACGTCACTTTTTCTGTCTCATTCTCAACAATATATATGCCTCTCTCTCTCTCTCTCTCTCTCTCTCTCTCTCTCTCTCTCCATGGTCATAGACGCAAACCAATAGTGAAAAATACAGTTTCACTGTCTAGCGCTAGGTTCTCTGTCTAACTCCTTAATTATGGGAATTTCTAAAATAAAACATTACTTTAGATTTATTGTGAACAGTTTAGAAATTAAATTCAGGAATAAAAAATTGGTTTAAACTGAGATCGTCTTTTTCAGTATTTAGTGAGACAATTTGTCAAAGTTAAAGCACAGAGGGATGAAATTCCGAAGTGATAGACTGACATTTATTACAAGGGTTGTTTCAGTGACTTTGTCTTATTTTTCCTTCAAAAACAGGTTTAACTGAAATTCCAGCCTTGACTGAAACCTTACAAGGCGGTCATGCCTTACATCACACATTTTATATGGGAAAATGTCGCAGTTTTGTGTACCAATCGTCCTTTAGTTGGAAAGGAAAACATTTTCCACATACATAATGTAATTTTGTGTATAGAAGTATAATTATCTATACTTTTCTCTCTCTCTCTCTTTGACTGTTGGTCTGTCCCTGTTCTTTCTCATTCTCTATCTTTGTCTCTTTCTCCTCTTCAAAGTTTTGTAACATAATAACAAACCAGTAAATATAGATCTTTTTTTAAAAAATTAAGGGCAAAATTGACCATTAAAATCATTTGAAGAAAATAAATAAAAGTGGAAAATATCTTGAAGTTTTAAAATTTTCTTAAAATTTAAATATATTGTAAACAGCTAGATTACATAGCAGATTATGTTTTTACTGATAATGTCACAAATATATTTTTTGAAAGCCAATAATATAAATGGAAAACAGTTGTATTTTAAAAATATTTTAGATTTTTTTTGTAAATGTAATTTATAACATTTTATTAATTTGTAAAATGTAAAAAAAATTCAAAAAATATAAGTTTTTAAGAAACCGTCTCGATTTTAGGTTTGCAACCGTTCTGATGTCCGTATGTACTTTTTAAAAAAATTTACATTTTAATTTTATAGGATTTTCTGTTGAGCTACTATGGTGGTTCAGATGCGTGAATACTTGAAACGATGGAAAGTTGCCATTTTATAAATGTGCAATATAAAACGCTGTCAAAATATGGTAATAAATTGAAATATTATGATATTAGAATATATAATTGACAAAATCCCATAACTGAGTATAAATAATACCGCCTGTACAAACAATAGCTACTTTCGTTTAAAAGTAATAATTTGTATAAAGACGTTAGCTATATATAAGCATTTAAACATCATGTCTAAACGTACCTAGTTCGTTCTCCGTCAGCTGGACGATAATCATTGGGGTAGTCAGCTGGTAGTCGAGGTATTACAGCTCCTTCAATCCACCATTAGGCAACATTTGTTATTTTTTTGCGCCTCTTACAATGATTTCACTTGATATTTTTAACTCCCCAACCTAAAACAAACAATTTAGGATTTCAGATTCTCAAAATACGTGAAATTATTTATTATAAATATATAAAACACTTAACCATATAAACGTTTTATTTAAATCCTGATTTAGTGTACATTTCATCTTCAGAGAAAATTAATACAAGAGGGAAATGAAAAATTTCGAAAATAATAATCGAAATAATTGCTCAAAGATTTTCATCGTCTGATGCATTGATATATTTATTAACATAACGGTAATTCCTAATTCTACTGAAGCCAACTAATGTTAAAGTGATTATTTAAAAATGGTAGAATAAAAAAGTGACCTGGTTTGTACTATAAAGCGTTGATCATAGCATAGAAATTCGTCAGTTGAAATACATTAGTGGGCGAACTCCTTAAATCATTAGAGAATATTAAAATAATTAGAAAAATATAGACGTGAACGGGGTGGAGATATTTTCCTTACAAAAACATATACAGAACTCGTTTGTCTGCACAAATCGGGCAACGTGATAAAATTATTACATAAAATTAGTCACGTAAGATGGTAGTAGTAAATCTGAACTGTCCAACAAAACATGTGTGACGCTTTGATAAACGCCGGGTCACAAAACAGAACAGTTTTGCTGGAAATGAAAACTTGGAAAGCTTTGTTTCATGACTGTCATAAATTTACCCTCGACCGCTATTAGCAATTGCAATGCCAGCTGTGTTGGGCTGTAATAGCAGGGAAGGGATTGTAATCAAATAAAGTTTAATGCAATAAAGTGAGTCTATTTAGATTTTGAGGTTGTAAATAAAGCTTAACAAATGTTTTCATATAATAATATGAAATGGAAATTGCCAAGTATTTTTAAAGGTTATGTATAAATATCTCATGTCTAGTTCAAATAAGACTCAACCGGCAATTAAAGAACATTTTGGAATGAAGAAGGGTTACATATTCTCTGACGTACCCTAGTGGCCTCTTACACGCTTGCAAGCAAACGAGATCATTTTACGCCTCTTAACCTCCCCCCTCGATAGATGATGTAGGGGGACATCTTAGTATAACATGGACAGGGTAGCTCATGCAGCGTAGACTTGCCCGGGATAGAGAGAGGTAACTATCCGAACGGAGAATGGCAAAAATATATTATATTAGAAAAACATTATTATTTTCTTACATTATTTTGCTAGATGAATAGAAAAATTACTTTTGTCAAAGAGTAAAGCTTATGCAAGGACTTGCTTTGCCGTCAAACCCGCGACACAAGAAAGACGGGGAGGAAATGAAAGGGAGGCAGAATGAGTGAGAGAGGCAAGTTCAACAGCACGAATAAAGAGAAAGAGAAACAGAGAGAAAAGAGGAAAAAATAAGGAAGTGTGAGGGAGGGAAAAGAGTGTTAGAGATGTTTTATAATTTACCATGTCAACATAATTACAAGCATTCTAAGCAAAAATTAAAAAGAGTAAACTAAGATTACTAAACATGTTTATAATAATGTTTTTTTTCATAAAAAAATAACTACATGTGTGTTTGTGCGTGCGCGCGCGAGCGTGTGTGTGAGTGCAATACAAATATTAAATAGATCACAATAAAGCAAATAACACCACGACGTAAGTGAAAACGTGTTATGCCTGGAAATACAATTTAAATCAAATGGATTAAATAAATTAGGAAAGTAATAAATAAATTATTAGTGATTTAACTACAATTGCCTGGAAAAGGTTTATTAAGATTGTAAACATACAATCCTCCTATAAAACCTCCTTATAGGGAATGTAGGAGATATAATCTCAGGAAGGACCGTTTGCTAGAGATAGACGTATTTTCAATCAGCGTGAAGATATGTGTCTATCAGATACCGGGATATACATATATATATATATATATATATATATATATATATATATATATATATATATATTAGCAAATAATATATACTCCTTGAATTTTTATTGTTAGCGAAACGCATTTAGAGCTAGGTTAAATAATAATGTAAAATATTTCAACAATCCAAAGTGTAACATGTTCTTAAAATAAAAGGTTTATAAATTTACTAAACTGTAAAGTACTAACTATATTAGATTAGCACTCATAGCATTCCTTTTAATTTCCTACTGTTAGCTCACAATCTCTTCATATACAGTCTATGTGCTTCAAATTTTCAGTCGTTAAGGAAATAATTTTTATTCACCCAGTGAAGTATAAATATACGCTTCAAGCTTGTAGTGTATGCCAATTGATGTTAAAACAGTTTTTTCATTAGAGAATCACTTAAGAGGTAAGGCATGAGAGAACAGCAACTGTATTACGTCTCATTTGGCTTGAAATAAGTGATAACATATCATTTCATAAAGCAGCTGATTTATGTTATATGTTTTTTGGTATATAACTTATTATTAATATAAGAAATTATTAATTATATTCTATTTATAATATTATTAATAGTTGCAAGAAAATTTTAATTGTATAATTTTATAATTTTGTAATTTATTTTAATTGCTTAATTAATTGTAAAGCCTTATTTAAGTATATTATTTGTAATTATTTAAATAATAACTCAAAATAAATTTGTCTTTGACGACCAAGTAGGAATTGATTTTAAAAACGTTTTGTTTATATGACTTGTTTATTTTCTGATTTTTACACAAATTAAGAAATAATTACATCCTAGATAATAATAATAAATGATAATAATTTATCAATAAATAATAATAAAGAAAATAATAAAATATAATAAATAACAATAGATATTCACATCTTATCTTACCCTGAAAATTTCTACATAAAAGTCCCAATAGCACTTGTAAAATGCACTCGAGATTTAAGAAATTAACGGGAAAACGTAAAATTTGTCAATTTGAATATATTCTTTTTGCGATATATTAGAATATTTACACTTAAAATGTACGACAAAAATTCTACAAACACTATTTTTTTCTACTTCTTGAATATTTTTTTTAAATTTAGCTATATGGAATTCAGATGTGAATACATCCGGTTTACGTAAAAATGCAAATTCGAGATGGAAAAATTGCTCAAGATCTTTATTTCGCAGTTTTCGAAGCCTAAACAAGCCGATATGCAAATAAGCCAATTTAATTTCAGCGGTTTACAGTAATGAAAAAATAACAGTGAAGTGTAAAATACTTAAAATTTCTTGAATTATTACAAATTTAGTTATTATTTTGTGACTTTCTAGCAAATAATCCAGACTTCTCCTTGTTTAAGAAGTTATATTAAAAAAAAAAAAAAAACACACACACACACAGTCACAACTAGACATTTGTAAGGTTTCCCATTAGACCAGACCACAGGGATTACCTGTGGCATCAGTACTTACGTGTTAATGCCAAAGTCAATTATTTACTACTTAATATAATGACTATAAACCACAGATGGACAACATGACCTGTTCATGTGGCTGGAACATCACTTCTCATACTGCTTATTATACAAACCTCTAGACAATATTTATATTCTAAATAATTCATTGTAACTAGGTACAGGTATAGTATACTTACAGCGTTGAACCTGCGCAATAGAGGCAACTTCATTTTTTCCATAAATAAATATAAACATATTGTACTTGACTGCCAATTTATTAATTGTTTGACCTAAGCTTGGCTATTGCATTACCTAGTACGACATATATTGTCATAAGAAAGAGCATTGTATTGTTTGATGTACACACACACACACTCACTTTAGTACTTACTCAATCACCACACACACACACACACACACACACACACACACACACACACACACACACACACACACACACACACACACACACACACACACACACACACACACACACACACACACACACACACACACACATACACTCACACACACATACTCACTCACTTACTAAGTCACTTACGCGCGCACACACACACACACACACACACACACACACACACACACACACACACACACACACACACACACACACACACACACACACACACACACACACACTCACTTTAGTACTTACTCAATCACACACCACACACACATACACAAACACACACAGGCGCACACACATCCACATATAAATATATATACGGAATTTTACTTACAAAACGTTTCCAAATTTGTGCAAATCAGAGCTCATTACGACTCACAAGAAACAATAAAAAGTAGTAATATAATGTCTTTAAATACTGAAAAAACTTGCTTTAATAACACAAGTAAAAGTAATATAAACATGATGACTTTAGTTTTAAACAAAAATCTGAAACAAAAAAAAAGTTCACTAATTACGATTTTTAATTTAAGAACGAAAAAGTTTGCGAGAAGTAAAAAGCACCGCTTCGGTTCAAACTTGTAATTTTTCCTGCACCTGCCCGCTACGAATCTCTAAAATTATTAATAACGCTTAGATAACGCTTAAAAAGTTTAGATTTCTTTTAATTAGTTCCGTATAAAAAGTTACAAGCAGCAACTTTATTACAGCCTAAGGCGGCCAAAACAGGGTTTATACATTTATGTGTTTAGGTAAGAAATGGGTTTCCTGGAGTAGGAGGATCATAACTGACTCGCTATTTCAAATTCATTAAGACCCGTTAAAAATATATACTGTATTTATAAAAATGAAGAAGCTTAATGAAGGTGATTATGATGAGATTTTTTAAGAAACTTTAAATCACAACCAGAGTGAGGTTTGCGACGAAACAATACATTTATCCTGGCCGTTCTTATGCACTCCGCCTCGATAACTTATAGTACCAGACAAACACAGTACATAACACTTGGTAGTAATTATTGCAGTTTTTTTATAAACTGTTAACCGATCCAAAATGACTTTTTAAAAGTGAAAACTGCTATAAGAGCTAGAGGCACTTTTCAATTGAGAGATTAAATGCATGCGTTCAATTATGGTAAACGAAGAATGAAGTCCTAAGATCAGACTAGATTACTCACTCATACAACAGCTGTTTATATCTATTCTGAGGTTATATTCAAATCGTTACTAATTTCAACCTTATGTAAATTCAATAACGAATCCGTTTCTGCAGAAAGCCTACAAGATTTATTTTTTTTACATCTAGAAAACCACTTTATTAAATTACTTGTATTACACTCCACACATTTCTTGCTCACACTCTACTGATATATATATATATATATATATATATATATATATATATATGTGTGTGTTTATATGTACATACACACACACACACACACGCACACACACACACATATATGGTACCAAATTTCAATCGTTAATTAAATACATTTTATTCATCCAATCAAATTCAAATATTTATTCAATAATTTAACTATAACTTTTTGTGATCTTGAGTCAAATTTTAACTTACAATCTTCTAGTTCAAAGTCTAGAGCTTTGGAACTAAGCCAACTTCTAATTATATTCATGTCCTTCTAAAAGAAGTATATGAATTTTTTTGCTCCCTTCTGGACTCGTCGAAACCCCACTATTTAAACTTGAATTGTTGCCATGGATACCACAACGAATAGAATAGTGAACAATGAATAGTGAACGAAAAGAATAAATGAACAAACAATCGAGATTATGATGTATAAGTTTGCTTCACAAACCGACAATGCGAAAGAATTTACATCAAAAAGCAAGCGACAAAAAAATAGTAACATAGAAAAATAGTAGTCCAACCACATACGTAGAAAGGAGAATGGAAATTTGTAAATACATTTGCTTACTATTTTGCCACTTAATTCCGTTATTCTAACTTATGAATATACATATTTATACTCATTGTAATTATAAAACAAACAAAAAACTAAAAAACAATTATTTTTTTTTATTTGAGTAGGAATTGACCTTGTTTTAAATTATATTTTTCGTTTATATACCTAGTTTTTGAAACTGAAAAAAACACTTAATATCCATTACAATTTATGAATGGGTAAATTTACAAATAATGACTTTTATAATTAAAGGTAACTTTTGAAGTAAAATAATGATAAAGTTAATTATTTTCATACATTTGAAAGAAACAACTTTTGTACATATAAATATGTAGTTTTTAAAACTAAACAAAAGGATAAAATGAAATAAATACTTAATAACCTCTGAACAAAATAAATGGTTATTTACATAAATAATTAAAGATAATTTCGAAGTAGAATATTGTTATGTACTCATATAATATGTATTATGTATGAAATATGACACTATGTAATTTATTAATTTCTTATTTTTAAAATGACAGAATAATTCTCTGTATTACGTAATTGTTTTTCAAATGATTCGGGCTACAAAAGTAACTCAAAGTCAATACTCAAATAGTTGTTCAATGTGTGTCATTTCCGATGGAAGTTTCTATTAACTGAAAGAAAAATCGTTAGGTAGCCTTATTCTAGAACATTTGATATAATCATTGACCAATGTACAAGTAAACTGAATAAGTTATATATACACCAAGCGCGAGCGGAAAGTCAGTTCTTGTCAAGTATTCCTCCAGTTTTTGTCTAGTTTTCGTCTAGTTCTTGTTAAAATCTCGCCAGTTCTTGTTAAGTCTTTTTCAGTTTCAATCATTGTGAAACTAATTTACATCTTTAAATTCAAGTACTAATTCATACAAACTATTATTTCTCGTACGAGCTTCTATTTTCTAATTCGCCTACTATTTTTCGTACGAAACTACTATTTTATAATTCAATTACTATTTCTCGTACGAAACTACTATTTTCTAATTCGCCTACTATTTCTCGTACGAAACTACTATTTTCTAATTCGCCTACTATTTCTCGTACGAAACTACTATTTTGTAATTCGCCTACTATTTCTCGTACGAAACTACTATTTTCTAATTCGCCTACTATTTCTCGTACGAAACTACTATTTTCTAATTCGCCTACTATTTCTCGTACGAAACTACTATTTTCTAATTCGCCTACTATTTTTCGTACGTCGTGAATTATTCTGTTTACTTATTGCAAAATCTCGTATTTGCTTTACCAAATAAATTCTTGTTATACTCAAGTGCGTGTTTCATTTGGCCGCACTCCTTACAAACACAGGGACACAACAATATTGAAAAATTTGAAAAAAATACTCTTTTACTCATTTAAATAATCAGCTTTTATAACTAAACAAAACGAGACAAATAACCGACTTATTTATTTTTCACTGATGATTGGTTAAGTAAGACAAATTAATAAATATGTATATTAAAGATATATTTGTCGTAATCTATTGGTAAAACTCAGTGAATTTTCTTTAGGTCTTTCACAGTAAATAGGGTCTTGACAAATCTCTCCCCCATTAGTCTTTTGATGCGAACAATATTTTGCCGTGTTTGTAATGAGTTCTGTGATGTAAACCTTAAAATTTTATTTACTTTGTCAAAATCTGATTAGAAGAAATTAATACAGCTTGAAACTTGATTTGTTCCTTCGACAACTAAAACGTGTTTATGTGCAATAAGAACTTTTATTCCTTGGATCCCAAAAGTGTCCATTAAAAGTTTGAAGGGGCGTTACACGATTTAAAACTTTGATATTCAATCGTGAAAGCTGTGCCTTGTGAATGAAAACATCCTTCAATAAAAGTTGTAAAGTGAGGTTGTCTGCAAACTTCGCTATTGTGCTTAGCTGACAACTACACTTAGCGCTACATGAGGTATCTGGAAATATTAAATTTCTGAACAAAACATTTAAACGTTTTACGGCGTTCAGAATATTACAGTAGAACCTTATTATAACGGCCCCCATTAAATATAACCCTAGTTTCTAATGGACTACGTTATGCAGATAAACTCCCCTAATTGCCTGCCTATATCTCCCATCTAAAACCTATGTAATATAACTGTAGTTTAGTTGGATTGGATACACTACTATAAATATTATAATAATTTGTTGAATCTGTATTGCACTATTCATAGAAAGGAGCAATGCCTCCAAATAGGTTGGACGTCTGCCTGTTTGGACCGCTTGAGGTATTTTATTTCCCTGCTACCACTCACAGGGCAAACCTGTGGAAACCTATCCGTCAACTCAGTGTGAGTTACAGGCTCTCGTACTGAGAAAATATCACCAACTAATATAAAATCTTATCCTATTAGCAAGTACTGTCGCCAATCACAACTTACACAAGATTATGTTTTTGGACTGTCAAGCCAATGTCTGTTCCATTCAACTTGGAGCACCAAACTACATTAACCGACTGCACTAGCTGGAATGGTTCGGTCGTCTTCGGTCTTCCCACCGACTGTTGATTGTCGAGCGGTTGAAGAACCTCTTTGTGGAAGGTGAAGTTTCTCTTCATTTTTCAAGGCATTTTCACTTTTTGTCCGATTTCATTCAAATATCAATATGTGTGTACTGCCGCGGCCTTCCTTTCGACTTCCGACTTTCACACCCTTTGCGTGGGGAAACCTACTTTCCCCCGAAACACGCGTTACCCTCCAGGCGCCGCCACCCTCCAGTCCGACCGCGGTCAAAATATGATCTCACCCGACTTACCAGTTCCTGGTAACTGTGGTGTGCCGAGCTCGATCTGCGGCAGAATTTATCCAGTGAATAAATTCCCGGACTTTGTTTTAAAAAACCAACCACAAGGTTTTTACCTTACTTAAGAGTTAATTTATTACTTATACCTTGATTAAAATTAATTGTAACGAACTCTTTTTAATGATTGAAAAAATTCTATGAATTTTAACTAATTAATTTCACCACAGGATGGTTTCAATAAATTCAATCACTGTTTGTTATAAATTGTTTTAATTCTTTAAATTTGAAATATTATTTAAAATTGATTCTATTACATGATGTTTACTTTTTTTGAAAATTTAACTCATTTTACATTTAGTTTTTTTACTAATCAATTATTTTTACATCAAATACATATTAACTGATTTTTGCAATTATTACTAAATATTCTTAAAATTTGTCAAAATTTAGTCTATATTATTGTTCCACAACTTAAACGCTCATAGTCTATCGTTGAACAGGGCGTATTTTAAAGTTCAAATTACACACTCAAATTTACTCACATATTTAATTTGACAAGAAAATAATTTAAATTAATTTGTTTTATTGCATGTCCATATAACCTTGTCATGAAAGCAACAGTTGAAATTACTTCCTAGTAATACTGTGTTTTAATTATGTCTGTGCTCCCACACATAATTCTGGTTTCTTAATATAGGATATATGGACATAGAACATTTGAAATTGTGATTATAAAGTAAATCACTTCATATTCTTTTGTTTCAAGATTCTCTTAATTTAAAATTTACAAAATACAATACAAATTTAAATAATTGACGATATAAAAAACAAAAAGATATAACCTCGCTCTAGAATGACTCGCAAAACGTTATGCACTCAAGGAAACAAAGCGATATATTGTACAACATTAAAATATAACCGTATTGCATTATAATTATAAAGAATAAAGAATATTAGGTTAGGTTATGAAAAAATATAGGTATATAAAGTAAGCCGACAGGTTGATGAGTGGAATAGCTGCTATTTTGTGAAGGTATCATAACACACGTGCAAAACGTGATCACGTGATGGGTTTAGATATAACGCCAGTTGATAGAGGCCAATTCGCAGACTAACCCAATAACCTATGTTATGAACTATTTACCTTTTTCTATAACCAAATCTAACCTGACTTGGTTCATCGTAGGTAAGTTTTAATATTAAAGAACAATATTGTATTTTTGTTTAGATTGAATATTTTACTAAAACATTTTTTAAAGAAACAATGTGTTAAAGTAATCGTCAATTACCTCCTTACAGTTTATAGCAAAATATAAATGTTTTCTCGGCAAAAATAAAACTTAATTCAAATTAATAAAGATTTCTAGAACAAAGGACAACGAGGTAAAAGCAGTGTTGGCAGTAGGAGTGCCGGCAATCTGGCAACGCTGTGACAGAGGAAACGACACGACTTTTACATTTGCACTTTTGAAAAAAAACGTAACTCAATTTTCCTCGTTCTTTGTTCCTGAGCTACTTTAAACCAAACTCAAAGTTAGTGGGATTTAATTTAAAACTGTCTAAATGAAGAGAACTTTTACTTGGTCACCCTTTTAACCAAAGGTTTAAAAGGAAAAGGTGTTTCGAATGTATAAGCAAGGCGTACATTGTTTTATAAAGTTTCTAAGAGAATGTGTTGTATATATTGCCGATAAAATACTCACTTCTTCCAAATTCCTGGACCAGTAGGACGTAATATATGTAGCCTACGTAGCCTACCAGTATTTTTTTTCAATTCCTTCTATTAGCTCACAGCCTCTTGATATAGGTTATATCTTGTACAAATTTTCAATCGTTATTATAATCACTTTTTATACATCCAATCAACTTAAAATACTGTTTTGAAACCTATGATAGAAGACAATTGATGGCAATACAGTTTTTTTTTAAATATTTATTTAATTAATAAAAAAGATTTGGGGGTCTAGGTCGGATTCGAACTGAGTAGCTTTCGCACTGATCTAACTTGACACTGATAGGTAGACTCCGGGGAGCAAAGCCAGATATCTTAGGTAAAGTGTTAGTTTTATTATTATACTTTCTAAGATAATAATTTTGAAGAGTCGTGCCGAGGACGGCTTTTAGAGGAAGAGGCGTAAACTTTCCAACACAATCCCGACAAAAACTAATTTATGTTATAGATCATGTTGTAGAACAGCTGATTTAACACTTAGGTAATGTTACTTTATTTACTTACTGTACATTATTAGGCTTAAATTGTTATTGCTAAATAGATATATTATTTAGTGAATAAATATAATCATTTCGGTTATGATACCTATATTATTGTCTTATATTTAAAATATATAGTATATTATAATTTATTCTATTTACTACATTAAATAATGTCTATTGGGACGTGTACTCGCTACTTTATCTAAATGAAGTATTCCGGACAGGCTCACTGACTACCATTTTGTAATTCTTTAGATCTCAATTGTGAATTTTAGTTGCTATAAAACTGCTTTTATAAAATAAAATAACTAATAGTCGGATCATTAACTACACTTTTTCTATTGTAGGCCCTAAGTAATTTGTTTCGGCAATTGTCCTTTAGGCTAAATATTTAAAGGTAACAGCCTACTTGAATAAATGAATTTTTAAAAAAGAAGAAACAAATTCATCGACAAATGATTATTCTTACCTACAAGTTTTGTTATTTATAGAAGGTGATATAATAAAACTGCCATAGAGGGAACATTATTTCCTTGTGATCTATTTTAGATAATTTTTTCGTCCATTTTTTTCTAGTCTCAGTTTCAAAATTAATACCGCACCAAATAGTTTATTTTACTCTAATTTGTGAAACTTAATTTATCGTCTCCTCCAGTGCATTGTCCCAAGTTAACACACTCTCTTACGTATGCAGAGAAATTTAGGTAAGGGTAGGCTTGGTTTCTGAAATTCAAAAAGATTTACATTGTTAAAAAGATTGGGCGCCCCTGGTGTAGTCTTGTATTCAGCTCGTTTACCCCTACAAACCACTTTAAGCTGAACATGACTTATTCATTCAAAGGGTATAACGTCTACATCTCCCACTAAAGCGAGAATAACCCGTCGTCTTATTGTACTTTAAACTTTTAATGGCCACTTTAAGAGTTTAATCACAAAACCTATGTTTTATATTATAACACGTGTTAGCAATTTTCTGAAGGGTTTTGTTATTTAGACTTGTGCTTTGTACTTTAACAAAGAAAAATATTCTTTAAATACTTTTTATTCATTCCTTTAATGTAATAAAAAGACAACTTTTGTCAACCATTTAAGAAACAAGAGAGTATAATTTCCAAGGTATATTAAAAAAAGCATTATTGTAACTTTTCGCCAACAGATGGCTCTACTTTGGATATAAATGGTGATTGCACAAATATTTAAATTCTAGGCATTTATTTGTTTTATGTGTGCATCTTATATCAAGTGAAAATATCTTTGGTTTGGTTAAATGCAGTATAATAAAAATAATACTTAACATTTATTGCTGATCTAGATGTCGTGGATATTACAAAAACCTGATAAGATATAAAGTCTCCAGGAACAATGATTCTAGAAACACTGCTTTTACAATTTGATTTCCCTTCCTGTTGTAATTGGAGAGGGTAGAAGTATCAAAAAAAAGGTTTGTATATTTGTATAGTCGTGTGTTACGTATAGTGCCATAATGTGCAAAGAAGAAGAAACACAATGTCCTGATTAAATAAAGATGAAGATCACAGAAAATAATGGGACTTTGCTTTTTCCAGTAAACCTGGATAATGTAATACGCTAGGATTTAAAAAAATGTCAAAAGGTAAATAATTATCCTTGTATTGACTTGTTACATCAAAGTCCATTACGCAATGCTCTCCATTACATCAAAATAAGATTAATATTTGTCATGGATCTTAGAAACTATGCTAATGAAACATTTATCAATCATAAAAAAGTGGAACTATTATTAATCGCAATAATAGTTATACACAATTTTTAACTTTTAAAAAATATTTACAAATTTTATTCGTTCTTCATTTATGTGTAATATTTAATCATTCAATTTTTAAGTAGAAAATAATATAAATTGGTTGTTTTAATATGACTGAGTGAGTCAGATTTAAAGTATTGTTTTTGGATTACTTCGTATTCACTGTTCATTCTAAACGTACATTTTTCATGAAAGCCTTTGAGTACAAACCGACAAGAACGTTTCAATAATAAAGTCTATTGTACTTCACTAATTCTCAGCAAAAAGAGAATTAATTGGACTTTCTTTCTGTTTTTATAATTAAATACATCCTCAGTTTATTTATTACCTTCTTTGTATTGGTCGTTGTTTCAATCTGAAGCCGGAAAATAAAATCACCTTCATTAAATTTGTACAGGAGAAATACACTTGTGTTTAGCTTGCCTTGTATCTGTGCTTCCCTTTAACTGCCGCCATGGCGTATTCTGTTTGAAGTGAAATGCAATCTGTGATCTGAAAGCGTCTCTGTGCTACATTGATGTTCTTTCACGTACGCTGATGTTTGATGTTACTTTGCAATTTGATTTGCTGAATTACTTTTTAAAGATCCCTGCAACTGTTGGTTTGCAAAAATAAATAGTTGATCTTTAGGAGAAACATTAAATTAATTTAAACAAATATTTTTTTTGTAGTCTACCAATTTGCTGACACATATAGCCTATTAGTCTATACGGGATTACATATCCAGATATGCAACCGTTCCTACTTGACCACTTATTTTATATCTTATAAAAGTGGCAGCGCTGTCTCCTGAAACGGTCGTCCTCATTTTGACACAAGTGGTACAGCAACGTCTTACAGATTTTTAAGAAAATTATACTCTTAAAGGTGTTTTTTCATTAAGTAAATATTAGTTTTAGCAAAGTTGAAGATATTTGAGCGTACATGTACATGAAATTTATTAATCTAATAAATATTCTTCAGTATTTGTTTATATATTATAGCCTATACAATGTCATGCAGCAAGTAAGTGCCTATACAACTTTTAACTGGAAGTTGCCTGACTTAATTCGAGTCACACTATTGGTTACCCTTATACTGCTCTTGGATAATGAGCAAAACTGTAAATAAATGTTTGAACAAATAAATAAAAATCAACTTTATCGAACAATGACTTAGTTTTGTTCTTAAATTTTGAATATCATTTCCCTAAAAAACAGTGCGTATAAAAAACCTATATTTTTAATGTCATTGGTTAATTCTGTATAGTGAATTAAACTAATCGATTTCTTTGCAGAAATAATAGGACACAAAGGAAAAATTCCGCGATTAGACTGTGTAGTCAGGATAAAATGAAAATAAATTGTAATACAAACATATTATATTCTAGTCAGTTCAAAATTAGCCTGTATCGCAACTTAATTTGTGGGATCTACAATTTAAATCAATTTAGATTTAATCATTACTTTGTGTAGAATTTATTATACATTAGATGTGACAATTAATTTTCGTAATGATTTTTTCTCATGTTTTTCTGCAACAAAAGACCAGTTCCATCTAGCGTTGGTCCTCTGAGGGCGTTTGAGATATCAGTGTTATTTCTGTGAACGACACTAATTTGATATTCAAGTACTCGTTTTAATTTGCAGTTAATGTTGTTTCGAACTAGGTTCAACGGCTAAGTGCGCTAGAGTCTGAACATTTGGACCCTGTGAGCCAGCCGTAGAGCTGTAGAATTCTTGTGACGTTGGGGTAGTTCGAAGCTATTCTCTGTTGCAGCTGTGACCTCCTCTCTAACGCTCTTCCCCTTGAGGTGTCTATGTATGGCAGAGTTGTGGACTACCATTGAGTGCTCACTATGGCTTTTAATACTTTTAAAACATACTATTTCACTCTTTTTGTGACCTTATTGCTTACTTATGCTGCTGCGAAGGAACATACTCTTGTGGAGGATCAAACTTCAATGAATAAAACAATTATGTGTAATTAACAACAATTATTATTTTTTTTAATTTTCGAACCATCAGCAATAATTTATTTCGCATTCCTGGAGACTTTATATGTTATCAGGTTTTTGTAATATCTATGACATCTAGATGAGCAATAAATGTTAAGTATTATTTTTATTATACTGTATTTAACCAAACCAAAGATATTTTCACTTATTCTAAGATCCACACATAAACCAGATAAATGCTTAAAATTTAAATATTCGTGCAATCACCATTTATATCCAAAGTAGAGCCATCTGTTGGCGAAAAGGTATATAAATGCTTTATTCAATATACCGAGGAAATTAGTACTTTCTTGTGTCTTAAATGGGTGACAAAAGGTTTTGTTTATTATATTGAAGGAATAAATAAAAAGTATTTAAAGAATATTCTTTATTGTTAAAATGCAAAGCACAAATCTAAATAACAAAACCCTTCAGAAAATTGCCAACACGAGTTGTAATATAAAATATAGGTTTGTGCTTAAACTCTTAAAGTGCCCATAAAAGTTTCAAGTACAATAGGACGACGGGTAATTGTCGCTTTAGTGGGAGATGCAGACGTTATACCCTTTGAATGAATAAGTCATGTTCAGCTTAAAGTGGTTTGTAGGGGTAAACGAGCTGAATACAAGACTACACCAGGGGCGCCCAATCTTTTTAACAATGTAAATCTTTTTGAATTTCAGAAATCATACCTACCCCTACCAAAATGTTTCTGTATATGTAAGATAATGTGTTAACTTGGCATAATGCACTGGAGGAGATGAGAAATGGAGTTTCACAAGTTAGAGTAAAACAAATTACTTGGTGCGGTATTAATTTCAAAAATTGAAACTAAAAAAAAAAATGGGCGAGGAAATTATCTAAAATAGATCACAAGGAAATTATGTTCTTTAATCGTTCTTTAATCACAGTTTTACAATGATAAAAATTTACAATTAAGAATAATTATTTATCGATGAATTTGTTTATTCATTTTTAAAAATTCTTTTATTCAAGTAAGCTGTTACCTTTAAAACTTAGCCTAAAGGACAGTTGCTTAAATAAATTACTTAGGGCCTACAATAGAAAAAGTGTAGTTAATGATCCGACTATTAGTTATTCTATTTTATAATAACAGCTTTATAGCAACGAAAATTTACAATTGAGATCTAAAGAATTAAAAAATGGTAGTAAGTGAGACTTGCCGACGGAGAGGAATACTTCATTTGGATAAAGTAGCAAGTAGACATTATTTAACGTAGTAAATAAAATAAATTATAATATAGGCCTACTATATAATATAAATATAAGACAATAATATAAATATCATAATGTTAAATATTATATTTATTCACTAATTAATATATTTAGTAATAACATTTAAGCTTAATAATTTACAGTAAATAAATAAAGTAGCATTACCTAAGTGTTAAAACAGCTGTTCTACAACATGATCTATAACATATTTCAGTTTCCGTGGAAAGTCTTATGTTGTAACCAAATTTAGGCTAAAATATCTAGTAAGTCTATTGATAGGTTGAAGCGTGATGAATGAGATGATTTTTCTCACGTGGAAAGGACACAGACATATCCGGCTATAAGGAAAATTGTGTCCTGCCTTTGGGAAGATTACGCTTCTTCCTCCGAAAGCACTACTCATCAAAATTATTATCTTACAAAGTATAAGACTAAAACTAACACTTTACCTTAGATATCTGGCTTGGCGCCCCATAGTCTACCTACCAGAGTCAAGTTAGCTCAGTGCCAAAGCGCTGGACTTCAAACATAGGGATACTCAGTTCGAATCCGACGTAGACACCTCAATTATTTTACATTATTAAATAAATATTTGGAATAACAATATTAACATCATTTCTCATCCACCATAGTTTTCAAAACATTTTTAACTTGATTGGATGGATAAAAAAATATTTTAATAACGATTGAAAATTTGTACAAGATATCGCCTATATGTGTGAGCTATAAAAAAACTGGTATTCTACGTACATGGATTACGTTCTGCTGGTCCAGGAGTACAGTCTTGTCTGGCTATTCCTGAAACTAATAACTTATCTCTAATTTGGGCTGAATTAGTTATCCGGCGAGGTGCTGTGGACCATCGTAATTATCGTTACTAGCTCTGATCTTTGTTATTCCTTTAAATCCTGATAATATTTTTGTCCTACAAAAAGTGTTTCAGTATATATTTAAAAAACTATTGAGGGGTATGCATGTTCCTTATATTTTGATAAATTCGAGTATGCCAGTAAGCTGTTTATATTTAACTTTGTACTAAAAACAAAAGACTGTCAATAAATTTGCAATGCAGAAAATGGCTAAATAATGTTTGGACGACAAAAGCTTAGTTAATTTCTTCAATAACAGTTTCACGGCAACGAAAATTTACATTTAACTTCTGAAAAGTTAAACAGGGATAAGTTAGTTTCTGTAATTTTGGAAAATTCACTTGTAACATTGCTCTTTAATTTCAGATTTATAATTGCCAAATATCATGTATGAAGAAGTGACCATTTTATCGGCAATATAACAAACATTCTCTTAGAAACATTATAAATTAATGTACGCATTTCTTATAAATTCAAGAAGCTTTTTCATTGTAAACCTTTGCTTAAAAGGATCACCAAGTAAAAGTTCGCTTCATGCAGACAGTTTTAAATTACATCCCACTAACTTTGAGTTCGGTTTAAAGTAGCTCTGGAAATTTATTAAACAAAGTTAAAAAAAGAAAATTTAGCAATTTAACAAATAAATGCACAGTCGGCCATTATTTTAAAATTGTTAATCTAGCTAAACGCCAGGAGTCAAAAGTAGGCGTATGTCAATAGGAAGCTAGGTCTCCAGGGGGGGCGGGGATAAATGGAAATAAATACCAGTTCAAAATTTGTACGAACATTTCTATTTAAATTTCGAAAATGGTTCATTCCGAAACGCATCAACAAAAGAAAATAATGGAATGTTATAGTAATGGCAGAACAATTTACCCGATTATGTCAAGTGAATTTGTAACACATTTTACATATTAAAAATGTGATTCAGAAAACAAACGTGAATTAATTACAAAATGTGACAATAAATAAGTTTATAAAAAAATTGTGAATTTGTAGATTTTAATCTATGGGGGATACTGACCTCTAACTAGTAAATCTGGAACTAATAATATGCGCAGATCGGTGCGCGGTAATTAGGATGGAAGCGTGCTGGCCATGATTAACCTCTCTAGATATCAAAATGTAGCCAGGGACGCACGTCTGGAAAACCGAGGAGCAAAGAAATGAATTTATTTTAAAGTGTAAAGTTAGTTAAAGTTTTATTTTGTTTGAAGTAATGCTACGTATAATATATTTGTATTAAATTTCTTTCCGATTTTAACCATGTAGTCAACTGCACGTATATTAAGACCGAAGAGCGAAGGGGACATTTATTTTGAAGACATGTAACAGTTATTATATTAATTTTTGTTGTTGTTTAGTAGAAAAAATGATGCGTTACGGTACAAAGCCGGGGCAGATTTAAAATTACGAGCGAGCTGATACAATATGCAGAACCAGGGAATCTATCAAAGCACGGGATGGCTTCGCCAGTTTGTACGAAACAGCTAAGTTGTAAAATTAAAGAACTTTAGTGAACAAATTGCAAATTAAATCTTTCTAACAAATACCATTCAAAATTTAAAGACAAACTTTAAAAGTTCAGGGCTATGTTTCTCCTTCTAAAAATGAAGTAATTATAAATTCTTTGCATCATGTAGTAGATTTTTATAAATTAGAATCATAAATTTAAATGTAAAATTGAATACGCAAGCAATCTCGAAAAAAGGGCCATTATCTCAGCCATAGATATGTTGTGTGTAAATCTCTAAATTAAAATTAATCTGTAACTAGCGTAGTATTTCTCTGACATGATTTATTTGTAATACAGTACATATTTTCTTCTAATAAAGTAATGCTTGATTTGTTTAAATTAAAATTTGTGTCTCGAATAATTTAACGAACACAATTCTTATATTTCAATTATAATTGACTTTGCAGGTCAAACATCTCATTATGTAGCAATTACTACAATATTTTACATCAACCTTAATTCCTCAAGAATTAAAGTTTAAAATAAATGTGTTACAAATTTATTGCATTTCATGTTAGGGTTATAAAAATTATTATTATTTACAACTAAATTTATCCCGAACAATGTATTACAGCGGACTGATGAATGTAAAATAAAACTAAATGAAAGGATGTCACTCTACTTCAATTTTCCAAATAATATAGTAAATGATCCACTGTTGTTAGATATTACTGAAGATAATGCAAATTATTTTAGGCATGAAGCTTGATGATCTAAGATGGAAGCACCATATCAAAACAAGAAAGGGAACCAGATGTAAAATATCGTAAGTACCTTACTGCTGGGTTTGGGTCATAACTCAAAGTTGTCACTAAACATGATTTTACCAATCTATAAACATGTTCTAAAACCAATCTGGTTACATGGGAATATGAACAATAATCGAATGTAGCAATTCTTCAGATGTTCTGGAACATAGACTAAGGAAGAAGGTTGTTTGTGACTCAGGTAGTAATTTAGTAGCCTAATAACAAATACACAAATATTCATTAGTAAATTAACTTTATTTATCTTTGTACTGTAGCAGACTTATACTAAAAATAGAAATGCTAGGACGAACACATATAACTTTCACTTTATATCGGGATAAGTTAGCGTTAACACTTCATAACCTTACTTGCTAAATTCCTGGTAAACCCAAGGAACTGATGTTTGTCTCTCGCTGGGAGTACTGGATAAATCTTTTGTTTTTGTCACGTTCCATTTCCTTAATATACTTGCCCACACTTCACTATCTGCTTACAATATTATCTAATTATATTTTTGCCGCCTCAGATGATAGCCCTTGATAGATATAGTTCATATACAGGTATTTATAGTAAATAAATATCGAAATTTGTTTATATATATATATATATATATATATATATATATATGTGTGTGTGTGTGTGTGTGTGTGTGTGTGTGTGTGTGTGTGTTTTCACATACATTGATATGTGAATACTTCAATGAAATCGGAGAAAAGTGAAGATGACTTGTAAACATGAAGAGAAACTTCACCTCCTACAAAGAGACTTTTTAACTGCTCAACAATCAGCAGATGGTTGCGAAGACCTATGAGGAACAAACCATTCGAGATAGTTTAGTTTGGGTCTTATGACTAGTGCAGAAAAAATTAAATTGGCAATAGAAAAACTTTAGTTGAATGTGGTTGTGGGAATTATAGAAGGAAATCTAATGGTAAGTCTAGTAAGACCACAATATTATTAGTCTAATAAAAAAACCAATTTAACTGCATACTTTGTTGATATATTGTATATAATAACTGCACACAAAATAGTTATAAGCAATTAAATGTAGTATAATATAGTGTACTGCGTTTATAAGGAAACAGTCCATACAGTACAGTGTACTTGCGCATTCAGGTTATGATTAGTTCTTTTCAAATTTGAAGCGCTATCTATGGTTTCAAACGTAAAAAAATCTTTGTTCTTGTTTAGTTTTTATTCTTGAGTAAGATATGTTATTGTGAAGAAATGGAGATGAAGTAAACCGTCAACATTTACCCAAACTAATTAGATATTTATTGCACATCCAGATCTTGTAAATCGTTTTCATGTGTCAGGTTATTAACTTTGTTGTAAAAGTGTCTTCCTGTGTTGATACTTTTACTAAATTTCATGACGCGAACGTGACACACAAAATATTTACATAACTGGGCAGATCCTCTCTGGCATGGATACTTACGCATCGATCCTCTCTGTTTGATCTATGCAGCAATTGAATATAAATTCAAATAGCAATACTTATATTCAAATAGTGAATATAAATAAACAGAAGCGGAAGCTTAACCATTGCAAGAACAAAAACAAGGAGGCAATAATGTTTTGCAAACTAAAATATTTGAAATACTACAATTAGCATTGGTGGGACGGAATATTGATTTCGTTTAACCCTTTTAGCATTTCCTATCTTTTCTTTTTGCTTTTCAGTTATTCTTCTTTTACTGAATTAAAAAAAATATATATATGGTTTTTTTAAAACGTAAGCATTAATTAAAATGTTTAGGCTATCACTTTTAACTAAAATATTATTAAGACTCTTTTAAAATTTAAACTAAACTATCCAAGACAGTTTTCTTTTGAATTATGTTTGGGTGAGGATTTAGGTGAGTATGAAGGTTCCCTTAAATAATATTTGCATTCTGTTTAGAGGCATGGAAGCAAAATTTATATTTTGTAGCTTCTTGTTATACCCTTCTATGATAGGCAATGAGGAATGAAAGGGGCGTTAATTTATTAATAAAGTTCACTGAGTTTTCATAGCTTGTACTAACTGAGCAAGCTGTGATAGTTTATGGCAACTTAGAAAACGAAATTTAAAAAGTAAATTATGTAGAATTAATTATTTTTTTTTTAAATAATGTGCTTGATTTAACAACAAGCCAACACATTTAAGATGCATTGGTTCTGATTTAGGTTTATAATTATGAATTTATTAACTGTGATTTTTAACTATAATTTATTTCAATGGATTTACTTGTCTAACAATAATCGTTACCTAATTGCTATTATTCAATATATGGATGTAAAACTGTAATAGGTATCTAATTATGTATTTGAAATTGTAAAACACGTAACCAATTCGTATTCGTTTTATTATCATATGTATTTAAACTTGTAAATATATATACATATATATATAAACATATATAATTACATTGACGTACAATAATATTAATGTTAATTCGTACATTTCATTATTATTAATACTTTTTAAAAAAAATGTTAGGAGCTTTCCACCAATTTAATAAATTAATATCCAGAATGCTGATATCCAGAAATATAGAGTTGTTTTAGCTGTTGGGAATGTATGAAGTCCTTGAGGATATCATTATATTACATTGATGAACAATTTCGAGCATATGATATTTTTTTAATTCTTGTTATTGAAAAGTGTGTATATATATGTGTGTGTGTATTGTAATCCTTGGATGAATTTCTACTGTTTCTTGTTCTATCTATACACAATTAAATGAAACTTTCATAAAGAAGAACTTTTATTTTAGTTTCCTTCAAACATTGAAGCTTTTCGCTGACTGGCAGTATCAGCATTGTCAAAATTTGTAAAGTACTTTATATCTCTATGACTACATCTGGTTTAGTTTCAATGTTTAAAGAAAACTAAAATACAAATTCTTGTTTATGAAAGTTTCATTTAATTGTATATATATATATATATATATATATATATATATATATATATATATATATATATGTCTCTGTGAGTGTGTGGGTGGGTGGGTGGGTGTGTGTATGTGTGTATGTGTATGTGTATGTGTGTGTGTGTGTGTGTTTGTGGGTAATATTTTTAATAATTTAAAGCTAATTTGCACTCACTCCATAGAAAACGTCTACCCTTCGAAGTTCTACCATACAGTGACACGTGGATCAGCAAAGAAAAGCATCCAGCCGTCACCATCCTATTAACTTATGAAATTTAGGCCAGCACATCATATGGTTTGCGTGAATCGCTTCTGCTTCACACAGCAAACAAAGGGCTGTCGTATACACCAAGGTGAAAAAATATTCCAAAAGTTAATCGCAACTAGTAGAATCTCCGAACGTTTCCACGCTCATGCATCTAAACTGCTTTCACTTGGTAAAGGGTTTTATTGCCCCCTTTCTTTCACAAAATTTTACATTATTTTTGGTTGTGTGAGGATGGTGGACGATGTATCTGTGGTAGGTAGAAAATTACACAGATACATATACAAACGCGCACACACTCAATTTTTTAATAGTGTTGAAACATATTTTCTTTCTTAGGAAAGATAAGAAAATTTTACAATAAATACAGCTGCCCAACCAATAATAATATAAAATATTTTACAGACGGTTTTCTACACATAAACATACTCACTGTTTTTTAACACGAAGGGTATAACAGTTTTTATTGTCGTATCAAATTGGCAACAATATAAAAACTATTATATATTACAGTAAGTCTTTAACTACCCAACCAACTTGAAGGTCATTTGACTTTAAGTTTGTTTTGAAATTTGAAAAGCACTACTGATGACGTCATCATGCCTGAATATCATGCACGTCAGGCTGAAATCCGTAGCTGTGAAGTCAACTGACAACAGTTTTTTTTAAAGGTCGAAACCCTACCTACATCATAACCCGAGATAACCGTTTTTTTTCAAAGTATAAAAATGCAATCTAATAACTACAGTAAAATAAATTAAAATCTGTAATCTTGATCTCTGAAAAGTGGCCCTTCAAGACTTACCTTTCCCTTATTCTTTGTAAAACCATCTTCAATTTTATCGCTTTACTCAAAGTTAATTAGCATTAAGGGTGGTTTATTTAACGTTTAAAAGCCCCTTATCATTTTCTTTGAAATTGTGGCTGCATAAACAAATCATAGACCTATCAAAAACTATATTAAATTATCTATATTTGTGTTTTTATAGCTATCAGTCGTTTTATCTATTATTTAATAAAATGACATTTCATTATAGCAGTTTATCAAATTATGGAATGTTAAAAGTAGACTACTTACTAAACAGACTTATCAGTTGGCGTTGTGAAATCATTGTGGCGATCGCTTTGCACAGTGCTCCTTTTAATTGTTAGCTAGTTAGTGGAGTCTCAGTTTGATCTTTGATAGACATCTTCTCGTCTTCAGTGCTTATGATGTTTTAGTTATGTTTCTTACAGAGCTTATATCTATTATGTCCTTCATATTTTTAGTAATTGTTTGATGGAGCGAATTTTGTAGCGCTAATTTACAGTAATCGTAATACAGTTTTTGTTCAGCTAGGTGATTTAATTTTTTAATTTGTTTTTAGTTGTTTGTCATAAACGTTATTCACATATATTTATCTATGCCCTTATGATTTTGTTGATTAGCTTCACATTAACCCATCTGTTGCGTAAAGGTTTACTTGAGTTTTTTACATGTTATTTTACTGCCTTTAAAACCTATTGCCGGTTGTAGTTATTGCTTACTTTCCCTACTTTTGGTCTTTCATGTTCAGTTATGTATATCAGTATAAAATCAGAGTTACTTCTCAGGATGTGTTTAAGATGTCAGAAACAACCCAATACGGTTAATTGTATCGGCCTTGGCAGATATGATTCGTAAACCTTAGATAAATTTCATTTTGAAGTGTTTACATTTCAAAATCTATTGACGTTTATCAAAATGGATCAAGCATGATACTGAGGAGTTTAAATATAACTAATTTCAAAAATCTTTGTTAAGTGGTGTAATGTTACAATATTATCAATAACACTGAAATTTTTCTTGTAATAATAAATTTCCTTGCAGGTTACATTCCGACAGATCACTTTATAAAGCCTGTAACTATAGAAATTATTCATTTTCTTACACTAGAACCATCTCATAACGAAATTATTGGCTATGTGGGTGTTTTTTATAAAAACCGAAATTTTATTTTAAATAAAAACTTTTTAGATAAAAAATTATTAAATTAAACATTAGTAAAGTAATAGCATTGAACCAAAAAAAGAAAATAAGGTGAAGAGGTATTTTAGAAAAGATTTGACCATAAGCAGTGTATATATCTATAAAGATTAAAAATCTACACACATTGTTGTTACTATAATTTACAAATCAATGATAGTGTTAAAACATTATTCCTTTACATACAACGTTTAGATTGATGTTGGAAGCGATATGAGGTTTTTCTAAACAACAGAGCTTACGTTTCAAGCCAGTGATATTTTGGGTAGTTTGTATTGCCAAAATTTTTCATGTATAAGCCGTTTACGGTTCTTTTGCATCCTTTCAGATACTTTACACAGACTGGGATTTCATGGGCGTAACCTTTCTGGTATTGCGGCATGAACAGCTAATAAAGTAAAGTCTACAAAACATTTATACAGACTCAATGTTGCTGTTGACGTGTCTATTAAGGTACAAAGTGCAAAAAGCTCAGATATCTCCAAAAGTCTTGATGACAAGATAATGCAGTTCTGGAGCCCGATGGTTATGAAGCATTTTAATTAGGGGTGCTCTTCCAAGTTGAATGGAACGGACATTGGGTTGGCAGTCAAAAACATAATCTAGGGTAAGTTGTGATTGGGGACAGTACTTGCTAATGGGATAAGATTTTATATTAGTTAGTAATATAACTATATATAACCTTTACCTTCATCTCAGTACGGGAGCCTGTAACTCACACTGAGCACGTCCCCAAGCGGCGGATAGGGGAATGGCTATCCACAGGATTCTAACTGTGAGTGATAGAAGGGAAATAAAATACCTCAACGGTCCAAACAGGCAGACGTCCAACCACTTTGGAAACATTGCTCCTTTCTATGAATAGTGCAATACAGATTCAATAAATTAGTATTATAATTATAGTAGTGTATCCAATCTATGCTAAACTACAGTTATATTACATTTAGATGGGAGATCTAGACAGGCAAGTCGGGGAGTTTATCTGCATATCGTAGTCCATTAAAAGCGAGGTTATATTTAATGGGGGCCGTTATAATGAGGTGTTATTGTAAAATTTTGAATGCCGTAACATCTTTAAACGTTTTCTTCAGAATTTGAATATTTCCAGATACCTCATATAGCGCTAAGTATAGTTGTCAGCTAAGCACAATAGCGAAGTTTGCAGACAAACTCACTTTAAAACTTTTCATTGAAGGATGTTTTCATTCACAAGGCACAGCTTTCACATTTGAATATCAAACTTTTAAATCGTGTAATGCGCCTCCAAACTTTTAATGGACAGTTACAGCACTGAAGGAATAAAAGTTGTTATTGCACATAAACACGTTTTAGTTGTTGTCGAAGGAAGTTTCTAGCTTTATTAATTTCTTCTGATCAGATTTTTGGCAAAGTAAAGGTTTAGAGTTGATATCACAGAACTCATTACAAACACGGCAAAATATTACTCAGCATTAAAAGACTAATGGGGAGAGATTTGTCAAGACCCTATTTACTGTGAAACACCTATATTAAAATTTCTGAGTTTTATCAATAGATTAAGTAAAGTATATAATGGTGAGTTTGGAATAGGTTCTTTATCTGCATTCATTAATTTACAATTTGATTTGAGTATAAAACACATTATAAGATATTATTATAAGAAATTATATAGCCTATTATATATATATATATATATATATATATATATATATATATATATATATATATATATAAGATAATTTGTAGTACTTGTAACGAGATGTATATAGGTCAAACAAAAAGACAAATTGTAACTAGATATAAAGAACATCTTGCGCATATTATATATGGTAGACCTGAGAAATCAAGTGTAGCAGAACATGTCCTTAATAATCTGCATGATTTAGATAAAAATGTTATTTTAGATAAATGTATAAACTCAAAAAAGTTTCTTCATAGTTATGAAAGTGTTTTTATAGTCAAATCAAATTGTAAATTAATGAATGCAGATAAAGGACCTATTCCTAACTCACCATTATATACTTTACTGAAATACTTTTCTTCAAATTCGATGTATTAATTTAATTACTTTTATTTTATTTATTGTTATTGCTGTAGGTTTTATTACATATGTATTATTACAATGTACTTTTTGGCTTAACCTATTTGGTTCAAGATGGCCGATCGTTATTTATCGGTCGAGGGAGGAGAGGGGCGGAGCTTACCTCACGCCTATATATAGCGACCGCGGAGAACGATTCGTATGAATCTAGTTTGTAACTTCTTGTGTGCTAGATTGTATTTTGTAATAAGACCCTCTGATGATGATGACATGGTCATCGAAATGTACTTAAGGGCTTAAGTAAATTGTTTTATTTGTTATTTTTGATTATTTTTGTGGTATTTGGTTCTTTCCAATATTTTCATTGTAATATATTGTACCACTGTGATCTTGATATTGTCTGATTATAAAGTAAATCACTTCATATTCCTTTGTCTCAAGATTCTCTTATTACTTATGGCATTAACATTTAAATATATTACTTGATTTCTTATTTTGAATATCAAGTGGACAGACTAATTTATTCGTTATATAAATGTAACTTTAATCCTTTGCTTTCACTACTTGATATTAAATTCTGGAACAATATTTTATTTTGTGACCACCTTTTATCAACTTTTTTGAAAATAAGTCAATTGCTTATATATTCTCCTAAATTTAATTTATTTTTGTATTAATTTATGATTTTACTGTTAATTGAAAATCTGGTAATTATTCTTTAGAAAGTTTATAAATTTTTAAAAATTGGTTTATACTATTAAAATTTAGACTTGCCCCCTAACTTTCACTGTGATTGTTCCTCTTTTCCCTCGGAGGTTATCCTGGAATCCTTGGTTTCCTCTCGCATGTGGTCCTGGAGTCCTTGGGTCAAGCAGCAATCGCACTATATCGGTTTAAGGACCGTTTTTAATACTTTCCTACTTTAATTTACATTTTACAAAAATAATAAAAAGCTCGTTCTCGCGGAAGCTCGAAAAGCAGACCATCTTCACGTCCATCTAAGGCTAGTTGTTGTCTTTAGCCACGGAACATCATCCTGGAAACGCCTCTGGATGACCTTGCTATAAATACGTCCGTTCTATTCTAAATATCGTCTCTCTTGACTTGATTTCTAGTCGGGCAGTTCCCCACACCCTCAACAAGCCAGATACTATTTACTTTAGAAAAGCCACTCCAGATCTGAAAAGGTGGTTGTCTATTAAACTTTCTCTTTTTCTTTTGGTCCGATTTTAGCTAGATCTCGTAAGATTTCCTTGCGGTGCAAATTTAGATAATTCCCTAAACCATGGTTCATTATCATGATTTGAGATGCTGCTACAAACTTGATTGACATTTCTCCCTCTCCGTTCGTGAGTTGCACTACTTTAGACGTATTTCTCCTTCCCTCGAATGTTTATCGTTTCTGGGGCAATTACACAACCATTCCTTCTTTTACTCTATTAGTACATAATTTCAATGTTATCCTTTTCATTAATTTTGCTTTTACCATAATTATCTTTTATCTTATTTTATATTTAGCTTCGGTGGTTAATTTCTAAAATTTTATAGTTACATTTGCTACGTTTGTTATTTAATCTAATTAAAAAATTATTACTTATTTCATTGATCTATTTGAAAGGAAAACATTTCATATATGCCAGCACTCTGTTATGTGAACAAAGTCGACCCTACGGACCGGCCTCGCTCACATAATCAGGTAGTGTCGTTCCTTGCCGGCCTTGTGCGTAGCATTTGTTTTAATTTTTACTGTTTTTTCATAACAATGTTTGAAAAGATTTTGGGCTAGCCTCAATCATTTCCCTTGAGACGGTTTTGGCCGTCTCAGTGTGTGTGTGTTTGTATGCGGGTGTGTGTGTGTGTGTTGCAACGGACCGGCCCACGCCAAAAGCGCGTGCCGCCCTTTTTGATCAGCCCGCTCACTTACCTGAGCGGTCAACCCTGCCGTCGACCAACTCCAAGCGCATGACCAACACCCGCGCCCGCTGCAGGGTAAGAAATTTGTTACGAGCCGTTCGTAGCCGAAGTTACGAACGCTGTGCATTGCTCGCCAAATTCTGCCAGTGGATAAATCCCTGGACTTAAAACAAAAACCTAACTTGCTGAGAATTAACCCTTTGGGTGAGACTTCCCGGGGAGGAGTTCTTTTGAAAGGCATATAACCGGAGAAATGACCATCTTTGTAGGATAGTGTAAGAAACTTGTTTATATGAAAACTCAATATGTTTGCAAGTTAGTAAAAAAAAATATTTATTTATTTATTTATTTTTTTTTAAATTTACATTTATTTATTTGAATGTGCATGGCACAGTACGCACTACATTTTACCCAGAAAAACCCTATCAATTTAAAACAACTTAACATTGAAATCATCTTACTTGCTTATATTATTTTATCAGAAAAATTTACCAATTAATTATTAATTTGAAATTTGTTCACAGTCAACAAGAATATAGCAAAATGCAAAACCTTTCCCAATTGATTTTTTATTATATATTTAAATTTAACCTTTCCAATTTAAAACATTTATACATAACAAAATTAAAAACTATTTTCATAAAAAGAAACCTCATAACAACTAACTACAGGATTAAACTTTATCTCCAACTCATTTACCAAAATCTTTGAATTTAAACTATTTAATCTTTAAACAATTTAACCCTTTACTTTAAATCAAAAACAAATCTTAAAACTTTATTTTAACCCTTCTACTAACTGGGAAAGTTTTACCCTTTTGTACATTCCAACGACTTGTGATTACTAACATTATTTTACGAATTAGTTTCTAACAATCACCTGAAATTATATTATTTTCATAAATTAAAATTTATCAAACTCCTCTGAAATAGAATCCATGTTATAAACTTACAAATGCACCTATTTAACGCTATAAGCTTGTCATCTGAATTAATTAATAACTCATATTTTTATTTAACAACGTTGACTCATTTACTGAAAGGAAAACCCATATTTATTTGAAAAATTAAAACCCAAAGTTTCAACTAATTATATGATTGAATCTGATATAAAACATTTTTATAGTTATTGAAAATAATTTACCACATTTACAAAACCCCTTATTTAACCCTTTTACAAAATGAATCTTTTATCCCTTTCCTTTTGTGAATTAAAATGCATTGACATTTAATTAACCTATACAACAATGTAAACAACACAATTTCTGAAGGAAAATTGTATTTTCATAAAATTTTTATTAATATTTATCAAACAATGAATTTAGTTAATAACAACAAATCCATACTATTCAATTTAAACTTGCTATACTTTTTTATATATCTCTTTTTTGAAATACAAAAAAAACATCTTATTATTTATATATATATATGTATAAATTAATACCAAAAGAAAACAAATTATTCCTTACATCTAAAACATGAACCAAAATACCTATTATTTATATGAACAATTACTTAATCCTATGAAAACTCATAGTTGATAGTTATATTTCTCTCTTTACTAAATCTCAACTTTAAAAAATTTAAAATTTATTTTAAAATTATATTATCTCCATATTTGCTTTATTATTTGTTCCTTACAACCCTTTCTTAATTTAAACCAAAATTTCTTATCTCAAATTAATGTAATTTATTTTTATTTGTTAATAAATTTACCTCATATAATTTAAAAAACAACCATTGATTTCAATCTGTATTATTTATACCCAAAAATTTATTTTATAAAAATTTGAAATTTCGATATAACCCTTTTTTAAACAAACAGAAAATATTATTTTAATTCTTATTAAAAACATTTATATTTAAAACCAAAAACGATTTATTTAAAATTGTCATTTACTAAACAACTCCTTTTAACAAAAACAAACATTTCTTTTAGAGTCCTTTCATTTCTTCAAATGCTACTTAGTAACGCTTGACCTTCCAGTCTGCTGATGTAAATAAACAATCTTACTGGCGGTCATCTTGAAACGTAGAACTTGATTTTTACACTTTTAAAATACAACTATTTTTTAACTCTATTTTCTGTTCTTTCTACTAATTTTGTTTATTAATAAGTTTGAACATATTTGCTTTCAATTCAATTTATTTCAAGTTTAAACCCTTTAAGAATTTATTATTTCAAAATTACATTTTTAAAATTCTTTTTAGAATTTAAATGCTATACTCTAACGTGAGTCTTGCGCCATTTTGTTTCTTTTATCCCCACCCTTAAACAAAGCCATCAGCTCCTATCTTTTAATTTAAACAATTTGGAATCTACTATTTTTAAATGAATTTAATTTAATGAACAATTTCCCCTTTTAAAATTTTATCAAAACAAAAGCTCCCATCTGCAAAAAGAAAACTGTACAGGTCTGACCTTAATTTTTCCGTTTGGACAAAGGCTTGAGGGTCTTCCCTCTCCCTCAGGTGTTTCCATGTAACATCGAAGTGGGGGGTTGCTTTCGTTCCGGCTCCAAGTGACGCTTATAGCTCCATCCAAAATTTAAAAAGAAAAGTCCGCCATGTTGAAAACCCTCGTCCCTTTGTTTGAAATGGCCAACGCCCTGCATACAGCTACTGTTCTGTTCCCACGGTGTCGTCCTCTGTCTACGCATGCCCTGCATGGGCATCTTGTGGATATTAAGCACTTGATGGTTAAATTTTGATTTGCAAGTTAAATGAAACACTGTTCTAAACACCATTTTTAAAACACTACAAGCTTTTACAAAGTTTATCGTTAATTTTCTACTTTTGCTATTTCAAATTTAAAACTGTTCTTCTAGTAAAAAACTTTGTCCCTATTTAAAACACTGCATACTTTCCTATCCGTACCACAAGTAAAGTTGCATTTTTATATATTATTCCGAAACACTTTAAGACTTACGACGCAGCACCTTTAGGTCTTAGTTAAGAGCACCGCTTTCGGATAGATCCTAATCCGAAAGGGCGCCATTTATGAAACAGCACTTCTTACATTTCAGCGAAACACAACCGTCTAGCCTGTCATCGTTTTTGATCGTTGTTATTCACTTAAATCAAAAGTTCATTTCTTCGCGGGTACTACTCACGCGAACTCCCTTGACCAACCTTCTCACGCCGTCTCTCGATGCCAAGTAACGCTTTGCTCCTCTTTAACCGTTGGGCTCGTTGTTGTAGCAATTTTTCCCGCGATTCGATCAGACCAATCAAAAATCGAGATTTCTCCAACTTGCCTACTTAGATGCGCGGGTCTGTCGTCATAACTGCCAGACCGTGAGAAAGGAAATGACATCCTAAAAGAAATTAATTTACTTGTTTTCATTTCGGGCTGCATAACTCTTTTCCCGTGCTTCTAACGAATTTTTCTTATTCTTGTCATTGTTCTTTATTTGTTGTTCTGCATCTATGGAAATGTCGTTTGTAATTTTAGGCCGAATTTGACAATTTTCCCCTTGCAAATGATCCCCTATAAGTTACTTTAAATTTTTAACCCCTTTCTCAATGGCTTGGCTTAATGTCATAACAAACAAATTTAACCTGGCTTTACTTTTAACTATTTTCCCTCTTGGTGGCAATTGTGGCAGGGTTCTGCCCGTCACAGTGTGTGTGTGTGTGTGTATAAACACACATACAGTAGTTTTCACTCTTAAAAAGTAATTTTGAAATGGGTTAAGAGTTAATAAAAAACTACAATAATTTCTTCGAAGTGCTATGTACTGTGTTTGTCTAAATGTTATGGAGTCGGAGTGCATAGGAACGGCCAGGTTTAGTAAAACATTTCATTATAATCACCTACATTAACCTTCTCCTTATTTATACAGTATATATTTTTATAGGAGGGTTTTTAACAAGTTTTAATGGATTTGAAATACCGAGTCAGTTATGATCCTCCTGAAAATCAATTTCTTACCTAAACACATAAATGTATAAACCTCCTTTAACTCGCCTTAGGCTGTAATAAAGTTGCTGGTTGTAACTTTTTATACGGAACTAATTAAAAGAATTCTAAACTTTTTAAGCGTTATCTAAGTGTTATTAATAATTTTAAAAATTCGTAGCGGGCAGGTGTAGGAAAATATTACAAGTTTGAACCAAAGTGGTGCTTTTTACTTCTAGCAACCTTTTTTGTTCTTAAATTAAAAATCGTAATTAGTGAACTTTTTTTTTGCTGATGTTTTTGTTTATATTACTTTTATTTATGTTATTATAGCAAATTTGTCAGTATATAAAGACAATATATTATTAAATAATATCGTTTCTTGTGAGTCATAATGAGCTCTGATTGGTACCAATTTAGAAACGTTTTGTAAATCAAATAGTTTTAATATATATATATATATATATGCTACAACCCCCGGTCAATGAGGCTCGATAATGGAGATCTTTCAAATTTTGAAAGTTAACTCGCATAAATACTAAGTAAGAATTTTTTTAAAGTACATATAGTGAATGTGAGATATATATATATATATGTGTGTGTGTGTGTGTGTGTGTGTGTGTGTGTGTGTGTGTGTGTGTGTGTGTGTGTGTGTGTGTGTGTGTGTGTGTGTGTGTGTGTGTGTGTCTGTGTGTATGTGTGGGTGTATGTATGTTTACAATCCTTATAAACTCTTCCCATTCAATTGTAGTTAATTCACTATTCATTTATTTATTATTTACCTAATTTATTTAGATTGTATTAATAGGTATAAGACGTTTTCACTTACGTTGTGGTTGTTATTTGCCTCCAAACACACACGATCTCGCACACATTCACACACAAACACACACACACACACACACACACAAACACACACACACACACACACACACACACACACACACACACACACACACACACACACACACACACACACACACACACACACACACACATACACACACACACACACACACACATACACACACACACACACAAACACACACACATATGTATATACATACATGTATATATATATATATATATATATATATATATATATATATATATATATATATATATATGTATATATATATATATATATATATATATATATACATGTATGTATATATATATATATATATATATATATATATATGTATATATATATATATATATATATATATATATACATGTATGTATATATATATATATATATATATATATATATATATATATATATATACACATATATGTTTTTACCTTTAGGTTATATTGTAATTACTTAACCTTTCTATAGTCACATCTATAGGTTTCTAAATAACAACTAATCATAGAAAACTTACATCAACTTACTCCCAAATACGTATCCATTCTTCTGAAGTTCCCTTAAAACTTAGTCCTTTGCCCGATGATTTCAATTTATAAGAACCATCATATTAACCCCCCTTACGTATTTCAGTTATTTCGGTGATTCTCACACAGCGTTTACAATTTGTTTCACACGGTACAGTGTTACTTTCCCAGGTTATTCTTGGTCACATGGAATTCAAAATCCTAAAATAGTTGGACCCTT
Organism: Prosapia bicincta; assembly: GCA_036971475.1. Taxonomy (NCBI): domain Eukaryota; kingdom Metazoa; phylum Arthropoda; class Insecta; order Hemiptera; family Cercopidae; genus Prosapia; species Prosapia bicincta. The sequence continues at coordinate 165,367,459 of JBAIZL010000005.1, forward strand.
GTTTTGTCAATAGGTTTCCCACACTGGTTTATCACTACCCCCGAAATAAAACAATGGTTAAGCCCTCTTGTAGGTGTACTTTAGTAAACAATTCTTGGTCAATCCTTTCTTAATATTTCTACAGGTTATTATTATTTTCAATACTAACTATAATTATTTTATGTCTTCATATGTTTATGTTATAAATTTTATATATATTTAAAGTATAATATATTGGATATTCTTTTGCATATTGTATATATATATATTGGTCAACTTTATTCTCAATTAGTACAATAATAGAATTATGTGTATTTACTTCTAAAATTTCTAAAGTACAATTCTTCAAAATTAAACTTAACGCGTTTTGAAATGTTTTCAGACATATTCATTATTTTCATTAACGAATGTTCATATTTTAATGTTGATGCTTTATTATTAAAGTTGGTATTTTTAGTTTTATTTTTCAGATATTATTGATATTCGTTTTTAATACAAGATCAAACTTTTGAGTATTCAGGTGAGGTCCCAATCACTCACCATATTCGAAATTTTAGATATATTACAAAAAAAACAATAGACATAATCATAATATCTGAAGAAAGGAAGTAAATATATCAAACCTAAATAATAACTTATGAGTTGCACGACCATTGCTACAGCAGCAATGTTAAAATATAAACATTAACTACTATAATACTTGCATATAATAGTACTAATGAATACTTTATTCCTTTTCATTACACTTTGGAACCCGTCCGACTACACTGCTTATTCTTTGAACCTTATCACAGTCCATGGAATCTATACTTTATTTGTAAGTATTTAAAAAAATATCTGTTGAGTTCATTTTATTCCACTACGTTTAGTAATATTTTATAAAACATCAAAATTATTATAGACATGTTTAGTAATCGTAGTTTACTCTTATTAATTTTTGTTTAGTTTCTATAATTAATGTTTGTAATGATGTTGAACGTGTTAAATTATAAAAACATCTTTGTCACTCTTTTCCCTACATCACTCTTCCTTATTATTTTCCTCTTTTTCTGTCTGCTTCTATTTCTCTGTATTCGTGGTGTTGTACTTAACTCTCTCACTCTTCCTGCCTCTTTTTCATTTTCCTGCCCGTCTTTCTTGTCTCGCGGATTTGACGGCAAATCAAGTCCTTACATATGTTTTACTCTTTAAAAAACTTCTATTCATCTTACAGAAAACGTGTAAGATTATAATAATATCCTAATTTGCGATTCTCCGTTCGGATAGATACCTCTCTTTATTCCGGGCAAGTCTACTCTGCATGAGCTATCCTGTCCATGTTATACTAAGATGTAACCCTACATCATCTATCGAGGGCGGAGGTTGAGAGGCGTAAAATGATCTCGTTTGCTTGAAAGCGTGTGAGAGGCCACTAGGGTGCGTCAGCCAATATGTTACCCTTCTTCATTCCAACTTGTTCTCTTATTGCCGGTTGTGTTTTATTTTAACTAGACATGAGATATTTAGACATAACCTTTAAAAATACTTGGCAATTTCCATTTCATATTATTATATGAAAACATTTGTTAAGCTTTATTTACAACCTCAAAACCTAAATAGACTCACTTTATTGCATTAAACTTTATTTGATTACAATCCCTTCCCTGCTATTACAGCCCAACACAGCTGGCATTGCAATTGCTAATAGCGGTCGAGGGTAAATTTATGACAGTCATGAAACAAAGCTTTCCAAGTTTTCATTTCCAGCAAAACTGTTCTGTTTTGTGACCCGGCGTTTATCAAAGCGTCACACATGTTTTGTTGGACAGTTCAGATTTACTACTACCATCTTACGTGACTAATTTTATGTATTAATTTTATCACGTTGCCCGATTTGTGCAGACAAACGAGTTCTGTATATGTTTTTTCAAAGTTTATTTCTATATTTTTGTAACTATAATAATAATCTCTAATGATTTCGTTAGGTGGAATATTACTGTATTTCATTTGACAATTTTCTGTGCTTTGATCAACGCTTCGAAGTACAAACTAGGTTACTTTTTTATTCTACTATTTTTAAAAAATCACTTCAACATTATTTAATGACCATCCGAATTTTAAATTTTGCAAAATTGTGAAAACTTACAGAGACAGAGCGTGTTCGATAGCTATGTGGCGATTTTCATCCAGTGTCTTCTGCTTGGAAATGTTCCGTTAAACGAACAAACATTTATTATGTTTGTACTTTTTGTTTTTGTGTGTCTGTAAATTTCATATTGCTGTGTTGAGATGTGGTCCTTTTTTGTTGATTTGTGTAAGATTTTTAGGTTATGATAAATGTCTGTGTATTTGTGTCCTGTTTCTATTATGTGAGTCTTGTAAAACGCTGAGTTGGTGTTCTGTTTGTGATCTTCGACTCTCTTTAAAGCTGCGACCTGTTTTCCCAATGTAGAATTTGTTGCATTTGTCGCAGTTTAATTTGTGTACGCCTGGTGGTTGCAGTTTATCTTTGTGGTTAGTGTCGTGTTGTATTTTGTATTGTAAATAGTTATTAGTTTTGTATGCTAATTTGTACTCTGTTTTTTTTTTTAAATTTGTGGCCTATTTTCTTTAATTTGCAAAATTTAATGTTCCGATAGTTATAAACTAATGTTACAGTTATTAATTAAGATTCAGCGAACGTAATGAACTACAAAATTCAAGAGTCTACCATTTTGTTTGGTACTATTCCATAAAGTTTGGAATATTCCCCGAAACGTTTGGATTTCAAATTAAACTTTAAAAGTGATTTTTAAAATTTCTTTTTAAAAATATGTATTAAAAAAACAAGCTAAAATAATCATATTTTGTTATTTAGGTTCATATTTAGTAAATAATCTTTATAGGACAACTGAGGTAAACTCGGTAGGGCTTAATTAGAGTATTACGCGATATCTCGATAAGTCGAATTTCTCAGTTAAACACAATATATCGTGCACAAGATTCGACATCTGTATTCTATTTGTTCAAAAAATAAAATAATATGCTGGGTGATGTCGGAATGGTATAAACTGACACCTACACAGCGTTTATCATATTCGCTGCTTGCTATTCATCAGTAAATCGTTATCATAGGCATCATTTATTGAGTCTCTACGCAAACTTTTGACGTGAATTCTCGGAACCATTAGACTCTTAGAATCGCCTGAGCGTGCTACGAAGTTGTTTTTGATTCAGTGCGTTCCGTTAAATGTTCTATAGGCATTTGTGGAACTATTACTGTTGTAAAACTTGTGAATCTAACTCCACATTCCAAAAGATGATATTTCTAAATATTCAATTTATGAATTTCAAATTGATTATTGATAGTTGATAAAATGAAATTTATAATGGAATACAAAATTCAAGAGTCTACCATTATGTTTCGTACTGTTCCCTGAAGCTTTTGGATTTCAAATTATTCTTTGAATTTATTTTTCAAATTTCTTTATAAAAGTATGTTTTTTTACACAAGCTAGAATAATAATATCATTAAATTTTTTATTTAGGTCCATATTTAGTGAATAATCTTTATAGGACCACTAAAGGTAATCTCAGTAGGCCATAATTAGAGTATTATGCGATATCTTGATAAGTCGAATATCTTAGTTGAACACAATATCTCGTATAATATTTTAAATAATATACCTAATGACCACAAAATAACTTTATTCATTCACTTGATGTGCATTTCAGTTACAAGGTAAACACCTTTAGAAGTACTGAACAAAAAATTAATTTAATTTAAAACGTAAAATATTTAGCAAAAAAATATTGAGGCAATAAATTTATTCTTATTTTGTCTTAAACATTGTCACTTAAAATCAGTAGATTTTTACTTTAATCAATTAAAGAATATAAAACTGAGTTAGGAATAGGCCCTTTGTCACAATTCATTAAATTATTGTGTCTACATTTATATATACAAATACTTTCAAAAATATTTAATAAACTTATGTTATTAACATTTTCCTATTAACAGAGTAGAAGAATTGTTGAAGGAAGGCCCATACAAAAAGTTGAATAGGAACCTTTAAATAAGTTTATACAAAAAAATAAAGAAGAGATTAAGAACTGTAAATTGATTTTATCAGATAATGAGAAATGGAAATTAACGAATTCCAACCCTACTTTACCAAGATTCTATTGCCTACCAAAAATGCATAAACCTGAAAAAATGATGAGACCCATAGTATAAGGTACAAATTCGCCTAATAATCATCTATCTATATAGTTGGTTGGACAATTTTCTAAGTTCGATTTCCAAAGAGAAATTTATACGGTGGAAAATAGCATAGAATTTGTAAATAGCATTAAGAAGTAAAATTGAACAATAGTTAAGTGTTGGTTTCTTTTGATGTCTGCTCGCTATTTCCAAGTAGGCTATCCCTATTGATGAGACCATAAAATACCGTAGAGAATTTTTAGAATGTAATAAATTAGAGAAACAGAAAATCAATGAATATATTAAACTTACAGAATGTTGCATGAAACAAAAATATTTTCAATTTAATAATGAGTTTTATAGACAATTAGATGGTACAGCCATGGGGAATAGCCTATCTCCATTTATTGCTAATTTATTTATGAATAGATTTGAGTTTGAACTAAAAAGAGACCTTCCATATTTTCCACGTATTTGGATTAGATATGTGGATATTTTCGCGGTGTTTAATACCGAAGAATGTCAAGTATGAAAATTTATAGCCCAATTAAATAGTAAGAACCCGGCAATTAAATTTACGTTTTAAATGGAAGAGAGTAACAAGTTAAATTTTTTGAATATTTCTTGTATCAAAGTAGGTAACAAATTGGAGCTCGACATCCACAGAAAACCAACGAATAATAACAGATATTTACTAAATAGTTCCAATCATTGCTTTCAACACAAACTAGCAACCTTTAATTCGATGGTGAATAGACTTCTTAAAGTGCCGCTAACAAAAAAACGATTTTTTAATGAATTAACAAATATTAAAGCTATTGCTAGGTGGAACCATTTTGACATTAAAGTTATTGACAACATATTACGTAAACAAAAAAAAAAACTGTTGGTGAAAGATGCCTCAAATTTATTACCGGAAGAAGGAAATAGAAGATAAATTAGTTTACCGTATGACATGAATATTACAAGAGGATTGAACAGTATTTTTAACAAGTTTAATATTACAATCGCGTTTAAAAGTTCAAATAATTTAATACGTTTGTTAGGGAATCCGAAAGATAAAATTCCTATGTTAGAAAAATCGTGTACATATCAAATAAATTGTGAAGATTGTAATCAAATTTATATAGGTCAGTCTAGGAGAAAAATTGTCACTAGATTTAAAGAACATATTTCCCATATTAAGTACCTCCGGCCAGAAAAATTTATTGTAGCAGAACATATAATAGACACAAACCATAGTTTAGATGTCAATAATATTAAGTTAATGAAAAATGTTAATAACATAAGTTTATTAAATGTTGTTGAAAGTATTTATATATATAAATGTAGAGACAATAATTTAATGAATTGTGACAAAGGGCCTATTCCTAATTCAGTTTTATATTCTTTGATTGATTAAATTAAAAATCACCTGATTTTAAGTGACAATGTTTAAGACAAAATAAGAATAAATTTATAGCCTCAATATTTTTTTGCTATATATGTTACGTTTTAAATTAAATTATTTTTTTGTTCAGTACTTCTGAAGATGGTTACCTTGTAATTGAAATGTACATCAAGTGAATAAATAAAGTTATTTTGTGGTCATTGGATTTATTATTTAAAATATTATAACATAGGCCACAGTTGCTAAAGAAATCATTATATACAATATCTCGTACTTACAAGATTCGACGTCTGTAACATTTCACATATTCGTAGTTTGCTATTCGTCAGTAGTTGTTATCACAGACAACATTTGTTGAGTCCCTACGTAAGCTTATGACCTGAATTCTCGGAACCATTAGACTATTACAATCATCTGAGTGTACTGCGAATTGGTGTTTGCATTCAGTGCGTTCCGTTAAATTTTGTATTGGTATTTGTTAAACTATTTCGGTTGTAAAACTTGTGAATCAAACTCCAGATTGCAAACATATGGTGTTTCTAAGTATTCATAAGCCGAACAAAATTTGAATTTTTGAGGCTTTAAAAATTACATATACAACAAAAAAAGTGATTTTTTTTCAACAAGCACTAACCTCATGACCGAAAGAAGAAACATTGATAATGTCACTGTAAATAATTAAAATTATAAATTGATTTTTGTTAGTTGATAAAGTGAAATATGTATCCTTATTAAATTGATTATTCTCGATTCGTTAAAATAACCGTTTCTTACCCTAAATAAGAGAAAAATCTACGATGCGTCGAAATTGTACAGCAATGGTTTCACGTTACCCCATTTTCTTACCCAGGTCACAACTAACCCACGAATCGTGTAATGATGGTAACTTTCACAACTATATTTGCATACAATTGTTAAACTACAGCTTTTATTTTCCTTCTATCTAGCTTATGACACAATCAATGTATATACCCAGTTACTTTTCAAATATTTAATTTGCATAATTAGCTATATACAGATGCAACTGGGACGTTTAATCATATAATTATTATCTTTCGATAATTATTGGGGCTTTAACGTTAACGGCAACAAATATGGTAATATATGTAATAAATGCATTAATGGAAAAGTCAATTAGCTAATGTTGGTTATTTGCTTAATTATACGATAATGTATTCATCTGCTACGCGTTTATTTATCGACATTATATATTTACATTTAGCACTGAAAACCGACAATTGAGCTTAAAATTTCCACTATTTTTGCTTCTTTATTATAATTTATTCGCAAAACCTCAACATCATAAACAACTGGTTAACGCCTTAATTATTATGTACATGGCTTTGTAAAACAGTTACACCCTTTCAAAATAAAATAACAATGGTTATTGTAATCATTTAGATTTCACTGTTTAAATCAAAAGTAATTATTTAAAGAGTTAAGTAAAAACTATTAACTTATTTACGGGTTTCGATACAATGGTTTCATCGACGAAGCATAACCGGCTTCCCTAGTCAATGAAAAGACGGTTTGGAAACGCCTTCCGCAAACAAGTTAATAGTTTTCATTTATTTCTATAAATAATTATTTTTGGTAAAATAAAACGTTTTCTACGTTATATTCGTCAATGGTATAGTTTATTCTTCAAATGATATTCTCATTTCTTTAGTTTTTTTTTTTATTTCCAAAGTATCAGAGAAACATAATAAAAAGTGATGCTATGACTCTAAAATTAAAAACACCTTTAAAATAATCTCTCTTTAAAAAGGGAAGAAGCATCAAAGGGTCGAGGAATCGAATCAGGTTTTGTGAGTCGAAAAGAGAGGAGTTCTGGAACCTGAAGAGCGAGTATAACCCTGGAAGTCAAAAGTAGAGGAAACCAACCGGGGGAGTCGTGGTAACAAAAGTATGTTTAAGATGGCTTCAGTAGCATTAGGAATTACCGTTATGTTATAAAATACATCTATATATCTGACGATGAAAATCTTTAAGCAATTGATTTGATTAATATATTCCAAACTTTTTATTTCTCCCTTGTAGTTATTTCCTCTGAAAATGATTGCTTTGCAATCAAAATGTACCCTAAATCAGGATTGAAATGAAACTGTTATATGGTTAAGGGGTATTACATACTTATAATAAGTAATTTCAGGTAATATATGAATCTGAAAATTCTAAATTGTTTGTTTTAGATTGGGGAGTTAGAAATTTTAAAAAAATTCTAATGTTGCCTAATGGTGGATTGAAGGAGCTGTAATACCTAGACTACCAGCTGACTACCACAATGATTATCGTCCAGCTGACGGAGAACGAACTAGGTAAGTTTAGACATGATGTTCAAATGCTTATATATAGCAAACGTTTTTACACACATTATTACTTTTAAACGAAAGTAGCTATTGTTTGTACAGGCGGCATTATTTATACTTACTTATGGGAATATCTATTCCTATATCAATGTGTTTTAACTGGTACCATATTTTGACAGTGTGTTTAACCCTTTTATATTGCACATTTATAAACTTTCCATTTCTTTACGTACACACGCATCTGAAGAAACATACTAACTCAATGACAGATAATTTTTTTTTTTTAAAGTACATACCGACATCAGAACAGTTGTAATATTAAAATTGAGACGGTTTCTTAAAAACTTATATTCTTTGAATTTTTTTACAGTTTACAAATTAATAAAATGTTATAACTTAAGTTTTTTTTTTAAAAATTTTCGAAAATATTTTAAAAATACAACTGTTTTTTATTTATATTATTGGCTTTGAAGAAAATATGTATGATCTTATTATCAGTAAGAACAGAATCTGTAATGTAATCTAGCTGTTTACAGTATATTGAAATGTTTAAGGAGTTTTAAAACTTCAAGATATTTTCCACTTTTAGTTATTTTTCCCAAATGATTTTAAAGACCAATTTCACCCTTCATTTTTTAAAAAAAGATTCTAATTTTACTGGTTTGTTAATATGTTACTGAACTTTGATGGGGAGAAAGCGACAAAGATAGAGAATGAGACAGAAGAACAGGGACAGACCAATAGTCAGAGATAGAGAGAGGGGGGAAGAGGGACGAGGAGAAAGAGTCACAGAAAGAGAGAGAGAGAGCAAAAAGTGAAATGGAGCTTGAGAGACACAGAGAAGGAGCGAGAGGGGCCGGTCAAAACTTACAGACAGAGGAAGAAAGACAGAGAGAAATAGATTGAGAAGTAGAGAGAGAGAGAGAGAGACAGGCATAGATATTGTTGAGAATGAGACAGAAAAAGTGACGACTCAAGTAGAAATACCACCAGACCGACAGAGAGACATAGAAATACAGAGAGAAGCAGAAAGACAGACCTAGAGGGTAACATTAAGGCGAAAGGAGGGAAAGAAAGAGAGCGATACATAGAAGTGGGGTTAAGTAAGCAAAATACAGAGAAGACGCGAGTATTAGGGAGGGTATTTGAGAGATTTAGAGTGATATGTAGTAGTAGAGAAAGTGAGACAAATATATAGAGGAAGAAGGGATTAAGGAAGGGCGGGGAAAGATAGAGAGGCTTATCTGCCAGATAACTTTATTAACTTTTGGATATTGTAAACGAACAATTATGTAATGTTTTACAATATCTTGGTGCTAGATCTCTTCTCATTACGTCGACTATGTATAGAATATGGTTTGTACTACACGCCAGTTCTAATACTTATATATACTTATCTAATACGCTATATGCACCCTACGTCATCTTGCGTACGCTTTTGTATGTGTCTTATTTTACACGTAAAATATAGATGATTAAACTTCTATTCACAAAATAACATCATGTATGTGAAAAATATTTTTCCTTCCAACTAATGGACGATTGGTATACAAAACTGCGACATCTCCCCATATAAAATGTGTAACGTTAAGCTTTAAGGCATGGCCGACTTGTAAAGTTTCAGTCGAGCCTGGAATTTCAGTTAAACCTGTTTTTGAAAGAAGAATAAGACAAAGTCACTGAAACAACCCTTGTAATAAATGACAGTCTATCACTTCGGAATTTCATCCCTATGTGCTTTACCTCTGACAAATTATCTCGCTAAATACTGAAAAAGACGATCTCAGTTTAAACCAATTTTTTATTCCTGGATTTAATTTCTAAACTGTTCACAATTAATCTAAAGCTATTTTTGTTGTGTACTCCTATAACTAAGCAATTAGACAGATAACCTAGCTTTAGACAGTATTTGTACTATTCCACTATTATTTTGTAGTTATTGTTATCCGTCTATGACCATGGTTATTGTTTTCATTCTATTCTTGTTCACACCTGCCTTTGTGCTGCTGCAATAGCTTCTGTATTTATATCGTAACATCTTATTACAGACACGCTTCCTTAATAAGTTATTAATATGTTGTAAACAACACCCACACTTCCCACGATACAAAATAAAAACCTCTACTCACAAACAACCAATACCTTGATAGGCACTTTACAGCAGAATTGCCATTATAGTTTATTTCCCACTAGTAGGCCTACGAAAATAGGTCTATTCTGGGAGTCTATTATGTTTACGTAAACTCGATCAAGGACCGGAAAACACTTTAGAGACGAATTCAGAGCGATAGTTTTCATTGCACAGGATATATAATAATAACAATATTAATATAACAGTAATAATAAATTGGTTGGACCACATTTTTTCCTTTCTGAACCAATCAATGTTTTTTTATATTCGTCTACGTATCTCACATGGGATTTCTCTGGAAGTAGATGATTAGTGGTTTCAATTATTTTACTGAAAAGAATATTTGATAATTGTAAATGAATATGACCAGACACTTTAATCCTAATAGCACAGTATTATTTTTTTATAAAATAATGATATTTTTATGTATATACAGCTAATAAAATCAATAAAAACCGCTGATTCCAAACACATTATATACTGAGCCCTATCTAATACATGCGTCAGACTCCAAGCACTGGTGGCGACCACTACACACAATCCGGGAAATATTAAAACCTATTTTTCCAGGTCTAGAAAATTAGACTTTCGTAACACATAGTGAGTAGGAACCAATGAGTACTATTTTCGAAAAAGTGTAATGTAACATTACATTTATACTGCATTTAAACCTTTATAAATAAAATTTTTACTTGGCTCGTCTATCAGGAAAATACATTTTAAAACAAAGATTACAAAAGTTCTTGAGAAATACTTTAAACTAGAGGCGATTCTACTAAAAAAACGTCATCGTCAGTAGTTGCAAGTAGATTTAAAAAAATGGAAAATACAAATCTATTGAAATTTGAGATTTTATAATGTGTAGTCACTAAGGATGACGATTTTGTTATTAAACGCGTGTTAATATCACACTTTATTCGTTGGATATACACTTTTTAAGAATGTCAAACATTTTAATGTTAATTTTCTAATACATTTTAATTTTTAAGATATTTTACAAATTTTGGTTTCGAAATATTAAAATATTTTCCTTTCCATAACTCATAAGAAGCTTTAAACCAGGCCTCTGATAAAATGTACCAGTTCTATTAAGGTACAAATCCTCTGTTTGTGTAGGATTATCGGTTTATAACTCAATTATGTTAAAGTAAGTAGTGTATAACATGCAAAACTAATAATGCACGGCATCAGGCCAAGCGTGAAATTGGATTTAAGCCTTTGAAACGCGTGTCTCGCTCCAAGCCAATCGCAATACGCCGAAAACCAACCCACGGATCTAGAAGTTGAGGGTTTTAAATTATATAAAAAAATATAATAATACATATTTTGATTTAACTATTATTTTAAAAATTCTGGAACTGCCAGTACAAATTTGTAATACAAAAGAATCGAACGAATCTGCATTTCAGGGTAACTATCCTAACCTAGATTTAATATGTTTTCTAATTTCCAGATCGACTAATGTTATGAACCTAAATATAAACGATCTTTAATGAAGAGATGCAACTCTCTAATTTAGGAAATTGTTAGCCTATATCAGTTCGTTATCTGAACGGGCCCCTCCTACCTTAACGCCATCCACTATTCAACTAACCATGTACCCTTCCCGTAAATTCTTAGACAGATTACATAAAATCTTCTAGCCTAAAACTACAGGCAAAAATATTGTTCTTTTTAAAATTTCTTTGTATGCCTACACGTCTAGAAAAGGAACCTTTCGCTTAACTTCATTGCTAATTACGACAGATCCACATTTCCACATGTCAATGAAATTTCTTTAAAATATTAAAACGTCCACGAAATCAGAAATATTTTAAAAACTCATCTCTGACTTCCAAAACAGAAAAAATTTGAAAACTATAATAAAAAAACTTCTTCGAGAAACAAAAACACTGAATTTATATACTCAAGCTCTCTATACAAAGTAGAATATTAAAATGTAGATATAGGCCAACTACAATATAGCTGCAAAGAATTCGGTTAAAGTAGGAAAGTTTGCTAAACAAAATAATTAAACTTCCTAACGTTGTCTAACAGAATGATTTACCGTGTTGAATCCGTCTTAAAATGGACTTATTATGTGGTTGCTTTATGACGAGAGAAGAGCCCATTTCAAACTTCAACCGATTAAACTGCTATAGTTCTATAATTTATTTTTTTATATATAATCAACTACATCCTAACCTTATGCTGCAACGTTATACGTATATATTTTATTATGCTCAATTTTCTTGACTGTATGCTTCCACAAGAGTGAGATTATTTAATGGTTTTCAAATTTGTTGACTAACTGATAGGTTTTATTATTTTCCCGTACGTCTAAATGCTTTCTTCGTCAACAGATATTATTTTAATTTTAATATTGTTAACATGTTATTGCAAAAACAAGAAACTTGTTCTTTAGTACAAGATAGATCTAACGTCATGTGCACCCTCAGGTGGCCTAGACGGCGTCACAGTATGGACGCAAGGATACAAGGATTGTGGTACAAGATAGGTCTAACATCATGTGCACCCTCAGGTGGCCTAGCCGGCGTCACAGTATAAACGCAAGGATACAAGGACTGTGGTACAAGATAGATCTAACGTAATGTGCACCCTCAGGCGGCCTAGCCGGCGTCACAATATGAACGCAACGATACAAGGACTGTGGTACAAAATAGATCTAACGTAATGTGCACCCTCAGCGGCATAGCCGGCGTCACAATATGGACGCAACGATACAAGGACTGTGGTACAAGATAGATCTAACGTCATGTGCAACCTCAGGTGGCCTAGCCGGCGTCACAGTATGAACGCAAAGATACAAGGACTGTGGTACAAGATAGATCTAACGTAATGTGCACCCTCAGGTGGCCTAGCCGGCGTCACAATATGAACGCAACGATACAAGGACTGTGGTACAAGATAGATCTAACGTCATGTGCAACCTCAGGTGGCCTAGCCGGCGTCACAGTATGAACGCAAGGATACAAGGACTGTGGTACAAGATAGATCTAACGTAATGTGCACCCTCAGGTGGCCTAGCCGGCGTCACAATATGAACGCAACGATACAAGGACTGTGGTACAAGATAGATCTAACGTCATGTGCACTCTCAGGCGGCCTAGCCGGCGTCACAGTATAAACGCAAGGATACAAGGACTGTGGTACAAGATAGATCTAACGTAATGTGCACCCTCAGGCGGCCTAGCCGGCGTCACAATATGAACGCAACGATACAAGGACTGTGGTACAAAATAGATCTAACGTAATGTGCACCCTCAGCGGTATAGCCGGCGTCACAATATGGACGCAACGATACAAGGACTGTGGTACAAGATAGATCTAACGTCATGTGCAACCTCAGGTGGCCTAGCCGGCGTCACAATATGAACGCAACGATACAAGGACTGTGGTACAAAATAGATCTAACGTAATGTGCACCCTCAGGTGGCCTAGCCGGCGTCACAGTATGAACGCAAGGATACAAGGCCTGTGGTACAAAATAGAACTAACGTCATGTGCACCCTCAGGTGGCCTAGCCGGCGTCACAATATGAACGCAAGGATACAAGGCCTGTGGTACAAGATAGATCTAACGTCATGTGCACCCTCAGGTGGTATAGCCGGCGTCACAATATGAACGCAAGGATACAAGGACTGTGGTACAAGATGGATCTAACGTTATGTGCACAATCAGGCGGCCTAGCTGGCGTCACAATATGAACGCAACGATACAAGGACTGTGGTACAAGATAGATCTAACGTCATGTGCACCCTCAGGCGACCTAGCCGGCGTCACAGTATGAACGCAAGGATACAAGGACTGTGGTACAAGATAGATCTAACGTCATGTGCACTCTCAGGCGGCCTAGCCGGCGTCACAATATGAACGCAAGGATACAAGACCTGTGGTACAAGATAGATCTAACGTCATGTGCACCCTCAGGTGGCCTAGCCGGCGTCACAAAATAAACGCAAGGATACAAGGATTGTGGTACAAGATAGGTCTAACATCATGTGCACCCTCAGGCAGCCTAGCCGGCGTCACAGTATGATCGCAAGGATACAAGGCCTGTGGTACAAGATAGATCTAACGTAATGTGCACCCTCAGGTGGCCTAGCCGGCGTCACAATATGAACGCAAGGATACAAGGCCTGTGGTACAAGATAGATCTAACGTCATGTGCAACCTCAGGTGGCCTAGCCGGCGTCACAGTATGAACGCAAGGATACAAGGCCTGTGGTACAAGATAGATCTAACGTCATGTGCACCCTCAGGTGGCCTAGCCGGCGTCACAAAATGAACGCAAGGATACAAGGATTGTGATACAAGATAGATCTAACGTAATGTGCACTCTCAGGCGGCCTAGCCGGCGTCACAGTATGAACGCAAGGATACAAGGACTGTGGTATAAGATAGATCTAACGTAATGTGCACCCTCAGGCGGCCTAGCCGGCGTCACAATATGAACGCGAGGATACAAGGACTGTGGTACAAGATAGATCTAACGTAATGTGCACCCTCAGCGGCATAGCCGGCGTCACAATATGGACGCAACGATACAAAGACTGTGGTACAAGATAGATCTAACGTCATGTGCACCCTCAGGCGGCCTAGCCGGCGTCACAATATGAACGCAACGATACAAGGACTGTGGTACAAGATAGATCTAACGTCATGTGCACCCTCAGGCGACCTAGCCGGCGTCACAATATGAACGCAACGATACAAGGCCTGTGGTACAAGATAGACCTAACGACATGTGCAGCCTCAGGTGGCCTAGTCGGCGTCACAATATGAACGCAACGATACAAGGACTGTGGTATAAGATAGATCTAACGTAATGTGCACCCTCAGCGGCATAGCCGGCGTCACAATATGGACGCAACGATACAAGGACTGTGGTACAAGATGGATCTAACGTCATGTGCACATTCAGGCGGCCTAGCCGGCGTCACAATATGAACGCAACGATACAAGGACTGTGGTACAAGATAGATCTAACGTCATGTGCACCCTCAGGCGACCTAGCCGGCGTCACAGTATGAACGCAAGGATACAAGGACTGTGGTACAAGATAGATCTAACGTCATGTGCACTCTCAGGCGGCCTAGCCGGCGTCACAATATGAACGCAACAATACAAGGCCTGTGGTACAAGATAGACCTAACGTCATGTGCAGCCTCAGGTAGCCTAGTCGGCGTCACAATATGAACGCAACGATACAAGGACTGTGGTATAAGATAGATCTAACGTCATGTGCACCCTCAGGCGGCCTAGCCGGCGTCACAATATGAACGCAACGATACAAGGACTGTGGTACAAGATAGATCTAACGTCATGTGCACCCTCAGGCGACCTAGCCGGCGTCACAATATGAACGCAACGATACAAGGCCTGTGGTACAAGATAGACCTAACGTCATGTGCAGCCTCAGGTGGCCTAGTCGGCGTCAAAATATGAACGCAACGATACAAGGACTGTGGTATTTGATAGATCTAACGTAATATGCACCCTCAGCGGCATAGCCGGCGTCACAATATGGACGCAACGATACAAAGACTGTGGTACAAGATAGATCTAACGTCATGTGCAACCTCAGGTGGCCTAGCCGGCGTCAGAGTATGAACGCAAGGATACAAGGACTGTGGTACAAGATAGATCTAACGTCATGTGCACCCTCAGGCGACCTAGCCGGCGTCACAGTATGAACGCAAGGATACAAGGACTGTGGTACAAGATAGATCTAACGTCATGTGCACTCTCAGGCGGCCTAACCGGCGTCACAATATGAACGCAACGATACAAGGCCTGTGGTACAAGATAGACCTAAAGTCATGTGCAGCCTCAGGTGGCCTAGTCGACGTCAAAATATGAACGCAACGATACAAGGACTGTGGTATAAGATAGATCTAACGTAATGTGCACCCGAAGCAGCATAGCCGGCGTCACAATACGGACGCAACAATACAAGGACTGTGGTACAAGATAGATCTAACGTCATGTGCAACCTCAGGTGGCCTAGCCGGCGTCACAGTATGAACGCAAGGATACAAGGACTTTGGTACAAGATAGATCTAACGTCATGTGCACCCTCAGGTGGCCTAGCCGGCGTCACAATATGAACGCAAGGATACAAGGCCTGTGGTACAAGATAGATCTAACGTCATGTGCAACCTCAGGTGGCCTAGCCGGCGTCACAGTATGAACGCAAGGATACAAGGCCTGTGGTACAAGATAGATCTAACGTCATGTGCACCCTCAGGTGGCCTAGCCGGCGTCACAAAATAAACGCAAGGATACAAGGATTGTGATACAAGATAGATCTAACGTAATGTGCACTCTCAGGCGCCCTAGCCGGCGTCACAGTATGAACGCAAGGATACAAGGACTGTGGTACAAGATAGATCTAACGTAATGTGCACCCTCAGGCGGCCTAGCCGGCGTCACAATATGAACACAAGGATACAAGGACTGTGGTACAAGATAGATCTAACGTAATGTGCACCCTCAGCGGCATAGCCGGCGTCACAATATGGACGCAACGATACAAGGACTGTGGTACAAGATAGATCTAACGTCATGTGCAACCTCAGGTGGCCTAGCCGGCGTCACAGTATGAACGCAAGGATACAAGGACTGTGCTACAAGATAGATCTAACGTCATGTGCACCCTCAGGCGGCCTAGCCGGCGTCACAATATGAACGCAACGATAGAAGGACTGTGGTATAAGACAGATCTAACGTCATGTGCACACTCAGGCGGCCTAGCCGGCGTCACAATATGAACGCAACGATACAAGGCCTGTGGTACAATATAGATCTAACGTCATGTGCACCCTCAGGTGGCCTAGCCGGCGTCACAATATGAACGCAACGATACTAGGACTGTGGTATAAGATAGATCTAACGTCATGTGCACCCTCAGGCGGCCTAGCCGGCGTCACAGTATGAACGCAAGGATACAAGGACTGTGGTACAAGATAGATCTAACGTCATGTGCACTCTCAGGCGGCCTAACCGGCGTCACAATATGAACGCAACGATACAAGGCCTGTGGTACAAGATAGACCTAAAGTCATGTGCAGCCTCAGGTGGCCTAGTCGACGTCAAAATATGAACGCAACGATACAAGGACTGTGGTATAAGATAGATCTAACGTAATGTGCACCCGAAGCAGCATAGCCGGCGTCACAATACGGACGCAACAATACAAGGACTGTGGTACAAGATAGATCTAACGTCATGTGCAACCTCAGGTGGCCTAGCCGGCGTCACAGTATGAACGCAAGGATACAAGGACTTTGGTACAAGATAGATCTAACGTCATGTGCACCCTCAGGTGGCCTAGCCGGCGTCACAATATGAACGCAAGGATACAAGGCCTGTGGTACAAGATAGATCTAACGTCATGTGCAACCTCAGGTGGCCTAGCCGGCGTCACAGTATGAACGCAAGGATACAAGGCCTGTGGTACAAGATAGATCTAACGTCATGTGCACCCTCAGGTGGCCTAGCCGGCGTCACAAAATGAACGCAAGGATACAAGGATTGTGATACAAGATAGATCTAACGTAATGTGCACTCTCAGGCGCCCTAGCCGGCGTCACAGTATGAACGCAAGGATACAAGGACTGTGGTACAAGATAGATCTAACGT
Source organism: Prosapia bicincta (assembly GCA_036971475.1). Taxonomy (NCBI): domain Eukaryota; kingdom Metazoa; phylum Arthropoda; class Insecta; order Hemiptera; family Cercopidae; genus Prosapia; species Prosapia bicincta. The sequence continues at coordinate 165,385,074 of JBAIZL010000005.1, forward strand.
AATGTGCACCCTCAGGCGGCCTAGCCGGCGTCACAATATGAACACAAGGATACAAGGACTGTGGTACAAGATAGATCTAACGTAATGTGCACCCTCAGCGGCATAGCCGGCGTCACAATATGGACGCAACGATACAAGGACTGTGGTACAAGATAGATCTAACGTCATGTGCAACCTCAGGTGGCCTAGCCGGCGTCACAGTATGAACGCAAGGATACAAGGACTGTGCTACAAGATAGATCTAACGACATGTGCACCCTCAGGCGGCCTAGCCGGCGTCACAATATGAACGCAACGATAGAAGGACTGTGGTATAAGACAGATCTAACGTCATGTGCACACTCAGGCGGCCTAGCCGGCGTCACAATATGAACGCAACGATACAAGGCCTGTGGTACAATATAGATCTAACGTCATGTGCACCCTCAGGTGGCCTAGCCGGCGTCACAATATGAACGCAACGATACTAGGACTGTGGTATAAGATAGATCTAACGTCATGTGCACCCTCAGGCGGCCTAGCCGGCGTCACAATATGAACGCAACGATACAAGGCCTGTGGTACAATATAGATCTAACGTCATGTGCACCCTCAGGCGACCTAGCCGGCGTCACAATATGAACGCAACGATACAAGGCCTGTGGTACAAGATAGACCTAACGTCATGTGCACCCTCAGGCGACCTAGCCGGCGTCACAGTATGAACGCAAGGATACAAGGACTGTGGTACAAGATAGATATAACGTCATGTGCACTCTCAGGCGGCCTAGCCGGCGTCACAATATGAACGCAACAATACAAGGCCTGTGGTACAAGATAGACCTAACGTCATGTGCAGCCTCAGGTAGCCTAGTCGGCGTCACAATATGAACGCAACGATACAAGGACTGTGGTATAAGATAGATCTAACGTCATGTGCACCCTCAGGCGGCCTAGCCGGCGTCACAATATGAACGCAACGATACAAGGACTGTGGTACAAGATAGATCTAACGTCATGTGCACCCTCAGGCGACCTAGCCGGCGTCACAATATGAACGCAACGATACAAGGCCTGTGGTACAAGATAGACCTAACGTCATGTGCAGCCTCAGGTGGCCTAGTCGGCGTCAAAATATGAACGCAACGATACAAGGACTGTGGTATATGATAGATCTAACGTAATATGCACCCTCAGCGGCATAGCCGGCGTCACAATATGGACGCAACGATACAAAGACTGTGGTACAAGATAGATCTAACGTCATGTGCAACCTCAGGTGGCCTAGCCGGCGTCACAGTATGAACGCAAGGATACAAGGACTGTGGTACAAGATAGATCTAACGTCATGTGCACCCTCAGGCGACCTAGTCGGCGTCACAGTATGAACGCAAGGATACAAGGACTGTGGTACAAGATAGATCTAACGTCATGTGCACTCTCAGGCGGCCTAGCCGGCGTCACAATATGAACGCAACGATACAAGGCCTGTGGTACAAGATAGACCTAACGTCATGTGCAGCCTCAGGTGGCCTAGTCGGCGTCAAAATATGAACGCAACGATACAAGGACTGTGGTATAAGATAGATCTAACGTAATGTGCACCCTAAGCAGCATAGCCGGCGTCACAATATGGACGCAACGATACAAGGACTGTGGTACAAGATAGATCTAACGTCATGTGCAACCTCAGGTGGCCTAGCCGGCGTCACAGTATGAACGCAAGGATACAAGGACTGTGGTACAAGATAGATCTAACGTCATGTGCACCCTAAGGTGGCCTAGCCGGCGTCACAATATGAACGCAAGGATACAAGGCCTGTGGTACAAGATAGATCTAACGTCATGTGCAACCTCAGGTGGCCTAGCCGGCGTCACAGTATGAACGCAAGGATACAAGGCCTGTGGTACAAGATAGATCTAACGTCATGTGCACCCTTAGGTGGCCTAGCCGGCGTCACAAAATGAACGCAAGGATACAAGGATTGTGATACAAGATAGATCTAACGTAATGTGCACTCTCAGGCGCCCTAGCCGGCGTCACAGTATGAACGCAAGGATACAAGGACTGTGGTACAAGATAGATCTAACGTAATGTGCACCCTCAGGCGGCCTATTCGGCGTCACAATATGAACGCAACGATACAAGGCCTGTGGTACAAGATAGATCTAACTTCATGTGCACCCTCAGGCGGCCTAGCCGGCGTCACAATATGAACGCAACGATACAAGGCCTGTTGTACAATATAGATCTAACGTCATGTACACCCTCAGGCGACCTAGCCGGCGTCACAATATGAACGCAACGATACAAGGCCTGTGGTACAAGATAGATCTAACGTCATGTGCACACGCAAGTTTTAACCCGATAGACAACTTAAACGAAAAACTCTTGGTAGATTTTTGATTAGTTTAAAGTAGCCAGCATGTTAAATATTTTTTGCCATGTAACGGCACATTCGGCCCGTCGGACGTAAATGGTGGGTTAGATCAAATTACGTATCTGTAAGTGGTTGTACAGTAATTTTAGTTTATATAGTTTTCCGGAGGACCATTACAGACACAATAAATGAAAGAGTTAACAGATATCGCACATACCTTACTGGGCGAAGTCGCACCACTTGTTCTTCCTGTCGGATGACGGACAGTTGTTCGGGTGCACCCTTTCAGGCACTTATTCCTTACGTAACTAACATTAAGTAAAGAGTATATAATTCAAAATAGTCACTGCGAAATTCTAATAAATGTCTTCGTCACACGACGGGAAGAAAACTGCTTCACGTTTCGTAACGGGAGAGAGGCGTAACGAAACTACAATACATCTGCGCGTAACGGGAGAAACATGCGTCTAAGACCGAATCTGGCTTAGAACGTACGAAACTAAGTCACGTTGAGAGTGACGGGAGGGATGTCGTGTGATCGACATCTTGAATAGAACTGTGTCCTACCGACAACCTTGAAAGGGACAAAGGTTGGCCGATAAGGAGTCCCTCTCTGAAGCATTTACAATGGTTTTAAATTAAACTTAATTTAAAGAAAAGTACGTAACACAGCATATTTAAGGTCCATTGGTGTTTCTACCTAGAACACCGTTTAATTTAAAATTCAAGAAACAAAATATTTAAATAAGAGAGACAACATTTTGCGTGCTGTGATGTTTGAGTGTATATTGTCTCCTTAGTTGGACTATAATTATTATCGGACTTTTCGTGCTGCGATATTTTCACATTCCATTATATCATATAAGTATGAAAATTATATATTATTTTTTTCAAACTCACCAGGATTACTTAAAATTCGGATTTAAAAGAATATATGTAAAGCAGGGTAAAAGCAAGACAGTGTTTTAAAAGGCTATCCTGTTGAATTTCCATTCCATGAATTATTCTTTATATTGAACTGTAAGGCAAGCTAAACTGAACTAAAAGTATAATGTATTGGAAAGAACAAATAAATAATTATAAGGAAAAACTCCTTTATTAATTACAATGTCTTTGAGGCATCTGTGTGTTAGAGATTAGAAACTACCTTGAAAGTTAAATTAGTGTTTCATTATTAAAATATATTACTACGAAAAAGAAGATCGTCAGTAAAATGAAGATAAAAGATTTCATTCCACTTCTCTTGAATATTCATGTTTTACAAACGATGAACTATGTTAAAGCTCAAAATATTTTAAAAAAATAATGTTCAATAGCTAAGAAGGATGGCGTGTATATATATATATATATATATATATATATATATATATATATATATATATATATATAATTAATAAGTAATTTTCATTCCTGAAGATGTTCGTACTGTTTACCAACGGAAAGCTTTGAATGTAAATTTGTAAAAATTCTTGTATTTGAATAATCTATGTTGTTTTAAAATATATATATATATATATATATATATATATATATATATATATATACATATATATGTACATAGTTAAATAAACACTTGCACTTAAACAAGAATATTGTATTTTATTGCTTTATACAATTACATATAGCTCAAGACTTTCGCTGATTAGTAGTATCAGAATTTTCAATACTTTTTTACTACTGGATAGTTCTATAGGTACATTAGAACTGTAATAGCTGGTCAGGATTTGATATAAGTACTCAGTCCTGGATATATATATATATATATATATATATATATATATATATATATATATATATATATATACACACATTTATTAATGTATTTTTATAAATTGTACTATTGAGTGTATAGGTGTATATATATATATATATATATATACACATAATTTTGCATTATAATAATAATTCTAAGAACTTTAACATTAAGTAGTAAGCTCCTTAAGTAAATAGAATAAGAAAACATTTGTAACTGACTTTGCAAACAGTTTTGTATTGGAAGGAAACGATGTTTGATCTAGTCATGTTGCGTGTAGATCATTTATCGACAAGGCCAACATGGTGAAGGCAGCGAAATCACGTCCTGGTTAAAAAATTGTATTGTGGGAATTTGTGTTTTTATCCTCCTAGTGCGGTGGTTGATTACAACCATATTGGTAGAGATTTAATATAGTTCTTATGGTAAAATAATGTATCTTGTATTGATACTGTGAAACAATTTACTCAGTAGTTTGGAAAGTTATCAGGAAATCAAGGAAATAATTACAATATTGGTGTTAATGCATCCAAAACTAAAGACTTTGAAGAAGAGACATATTTAAGCTCACTTCTCAGCAAACAGATTAATTTATAAAATATAGGTTTCGTCGTGTTTTATGTAAGGGTATCTTGTCTTTTATCAAAATGTGTGTCTTTTTTTTTTTCGTTAGTACAAGTATTATTATTTTCGCTTCTTTCTTAGGACTTTCCATATCACCAGGTACTGCAATATTTTGTTGCAATTTTGGATAACACCTTAGCCATTTATTACAAAAAAAAATAACTTAATGGTACTAATAACCAACGATATATTATACGTAATAATACATAAATACATTAACACAAATAATAATTATAATTAATATAATAATATTAGCTTTCTTGAAAAAAAAGGTCTGGTAACAACTTTAAGCAACTTGTGAAGCACATTTTAATAAAAAGTAAATCCTCTTAAGCAAAAATAAACCTTTTGGTTGCTGAATGCTAATAAACATTTTGATTCTATTTCAGGACTTGAGTGACTTGAGTAATTAAAAAGTTTATTTGTGGTTAAGGGGTTTCATATATTTAATACACGTTTAATCTTTGTTAAGTTTTTTATGTTTATTGTTTTTAAATAACATTTTTACATTTATAATAATTTGTTTAAATCCCGATTTCTTGTTAATTATACAATAGAATATTTACTCAGATCGTTACACATTTACTCACACAAGTACCAAGAGTAACATATTTACTCAAAGAGGTTTGTACTTCCTACAAGGCAATAAAGTAGTATTGATTAGACTTATGAATATTAATAATTAAAAATTATATTTAAAATAAATTTGTACAAAACATACATGAAAAACACAAATTTTCGAAAAAAATATAAAATATAATATTAGTTCAACGTTTTGTAAATTGTTTTAAATTGCGGTTCTACTATTATGTATAAACGTGTGTATACTGTTCGGCTATAAGCAAGAGACATGTTTGTCACATTTCACTGAGGAAAAGGTTCAAGGCTTAGAATGTTTCGATAAAACTAAAGCACAAAACACTTCGTTACAACTACAAAATGTGAAATAAGGGGGCCAGACCGGGTTTTAGTTTCATTAAAAGCTTAAAAAGAAAGATGTAAAAGATTTTATAGCTCGCTCTAGACAAAATGTTCTACTGAAAACAGCTTCGCCCTTGTCTTTTTTATAAATTATTTAAATATATTATTCATTGCGTGTAAGGTGCAGTGATAGTAGAACAAGAACTTTCAGGGGATAATCTTCTTGAAAGATATTATTTCTTTTTAGGTATTTATTTTCCATGCCCAAGTGTACGATTTTAGCGAAACAAATTATATTGGCCGACGCAGAAAGTCATCAGGTATACGAACAAAATAGCGAAAACTCTCGCTCAGGGAAATAAATATCATTTTATCAAATTAAAGTTGGGTAAAATGTTGAGTGAATAATTAAAGTTGGCGGTATAATTGTTTTCGCTGAAATCTACACGTAGGAACGGTAAATAAATACCTCTTTTTACAATAATTTACTCGTGCTATGAAAAGGACAATTTGAATGTGTTTATTATTTGATTTGACTTAAAATATTTTTGCTTTTTGAAGTAAGATTATTTATACTATTACTAGATTTCACTTGAGTTTATGTTTAAATCAGTATCATTGCCTGTATTAATAATAAATATAAATGATTCCTTACGGTTTTTACTAAAATGATAATAACAACAACAGCAACAGCTGCTGCAACAGCAACAACGACCATGACAACAACAGCTATTAAACAAAAACGACGACGACAAAAGCAACACAAAATTAACAATGGCGAAAACAACGACGATGGCAGAGCGGTAACAGCAACAGTAAAAATAACTGGATCAGCAGTAACATAAACAACCACAAAATAATAATAAAATTTATGATTTGATAGAAAATTAATTTAATAAGTGATTGAATCTATATTATTCTTGTAATCCATATATTGTTATACGAGGGCTCCATGGCCTATGCAGGTCCTATGGCGCCGATCAAGACAGCCGTGATTTAGAGTGGACATACGATGAAATAAATAAAGAGAAGAAGATAAACTTACTCACCAAATAATATAACTGTCATAAAAAAATCGATAAGTTCAAAATGTAAAATTAACATTTGATTTGTGGCTCATATGCGTGAGTAAATTTGCAATATGTATTCACATTTTCCGATAGTTGAGATAAAAATTTGGTTATGCCAACGTGTTAAACCGATTCTAACATTTTTTCGAAATAATAATAACGTCTTTAAAGTTGCTATTGCTTTACTTTAACCCAACCCTCAAAAATTTCATGCTTTTCAGAATATTTTGGAAAGTCATTTGACAAGACAGTTGCGTCCGTCGCGTTGTCTAACTCTTTAAGTGTCCATTAAAAGTTAGCAGACAGATCTCAAGAAAGTTTTTCGAGTTGAAAAGGCAAATGTGAAAGCCGTGCTCTGTGAATATAAACATCCTGAACAGAGAAGTTGTCAAGTAAATTTATAGGGGCTAAGATTCCTTTGTACTATGTGCCTTTTTAATCAGGTAATAGACTAACTTATTCCAGAAAGTATGCTTGAATAAACTAATTAGGTATACTTTTTGAAATTTCCGGATCTACGAAAAGGCTCGTAATGTTTTTTTTCAACAAATATACTTTCAGTTCAAAGGAAGTTTGTTTATATTATATTTAAAAACTTTTTATCTCTGACAACGTGAAAAAATTTCTAATTTTTTAAGGAAAACGATAGAAAATACTTGGAATTTCTTATAATTTTTGCTTCGCTAAAAAATTAAATGTTCACATTAGTATAGTTAGGCACATAGTCAGAAGATATTGGGATAAAGCGCTGAAGTGACTCCTGACTTGGTGGTGCAGGTGTACATACATTTTATAATGTTACAAGAAAAAACTATCAAATTGGCTATATAGTTAGTTTTATGTTGTTTTTTAAATAATTTAAGAATTATACATTTGTAAGGATTATGGAAGAAATACAACTATAATGTTATACATAGCTGCATCGCAAGAAATTAGAGCTTCAACATAAACCATGGCAAACCAAATATGAAAAATAAATATTGGAAGTTTAATAAAATAAAAAAATCGTTAATAAACCTCAAATAAATATAAATAATATCAATAAACAAAACTTAATAGACTCATGGTTATTGTTATTATTGTATAAAAAGGTCAATAGTACAATAAAACTTTGTAAGCAATTTATTCCAGGGGTCCCATGTCTAAGTCTAGTAACCTGAGATATAAGTTGTTTTACTGTACGTTTAACCTTAGTAGGAAAATAGGAAATTTATTTATTCAATACTTCTGTGAACTTTTGAAAAAACCCTCCTTGGTTACGTCCCTGCTTTAGAGAACAACTTTAGAGAGTTTTAGTATATTCGGTGGGCATAGTGAGATGGACTATTAGATCGGTTGCTAAGTAAACTTTGTTATCCTTATAACCTCAAAACTTAATCTAAAGATGGCGAGTCTGGTTGAACATTCCGGAGTAGTTCAACAATTTTATGCATGAGATGCTGAGCTTTTCCTAATTACAAATATGGACCTCAGTTGAAACTTGTGTTTATTAATTCATAGGCTATAGAATCAAAAAATAAATGTGTGGGTTGAAGCATGTAGCTGAATTGTAATTTCAGAAGCAAAAATTAAAGAAAAACGTTAAAAATGCAACTATTAGAGGAAAAAATAATAACATAACTCTTGAGATGTTTGTAAAAAGAAAGAATCTTGGCGATTCTCTTCCTAGAGTTCACTTTGATTGGCTATCAGGAGAAACCATTCAACAAATGGATTCTGAGATACTACATCATGTATCGTACAACCTCCACGTTTATCGCCATCTTGGCTCTATGGATCCACAAGTACTCTAATAAAATTGCTAAAACATTAATAAACCCTTCTCCACCTACTCCCGTGGGTGACCATTAAATATGGATTTACTAAACCCAATGAAAACACGTTTTGGACGTCAGATAATTATCTTCCGAGATTAACTGTGAAAAGTAATTATGAAGATGGCTACCAGATAAGCTATATAGTGATTTATAGTTAATGAATTAATTTTGTTATCGTTATTGAGTGCTATTAGGTTATGTTATTGAATGTTGGTTGAGATTAAGTCTAAAAGTTGGAAAAGTTACATTTGTTAAAATAAAAAGTTTTTATTTAAATCAATTTGTCTCTTTAAATATTGAACTGAACTAATAGTTTCAAGAGTTTTTTATTAAAAATTGTCATTGTAATAATTTCAAAAATTAATTTAAACTTTATATAGGCTACAATAATAACAATTTAGAGGGCGGTAGCTGTAGATTATAATATGAGAATAGAATGTAAGCCTAAAAAGTAATTAAAACTTTGACCACAACCAATTAATGTAATGACACTTTTCCTTGTGAGATAATTATCTTCCGATATTATTGTGAAAAGTAATTATGAAGATGGCTATCAGATATCCTATATAGTGATTTATAGTTAATGAATTAATTTTGTTATGTTATTGAGTGCTATTTTATTAAATAAAATATTTCTTTGCATTTAAAACAATTAATTTAAAGTTTGATAGGTTACAATAATAAATCCTTAGAGGGCAGTAATATGTTTTATAACATGATAGTAAAAAAAGTAATTAAAAAACATTGAAACACTTACGTAACATTTATGGTTTAGCAATTTATGATAAACAGTTTAGCATACGTTCTAAAGATGTCACTGTAACTTTCGTAGAAATAATTGTATACCTAACTAAAGGATTCTTATTGTTATATTTTAAATATAATTTTAGACACATTACTTTGAGGTAACATGTATTTGCCGACCAATGATAACAAGATCAGTTTTTGGAATTAGTAGTTGTGAAATATTTTATCTTCTTTGAAAAACGATGTTGTATAAATCAATTTAATTATTATATAGAAATAAAGAATGGCACAGTAAACGATGTATCATTCGTAATGATTGAAAGAACAAATGTCCCGCTAGGGCGCTAGCTGCTTCAAATATTGAACGCAAATGTATAATAGATCGAGTGTCTCTCTTCTGTCACGCACCCTCTCCCTAAATGCAAGAGGAGTGTCGTGACCACAGGTAAGTAGCTTAGAGTGATGGGGAAGGAAAGCAGACTGTACAGGTTAAAGGAATCTACTTTGTTTTCAATGTGTAAAACTAGCAATACAATGCAGTAGTTAAAGATTTTTACGTTAAACTAAACATTTATCATCGCTCGTTTCGTCAGATATACAGTTTTATAATAATCTAAGCTACTCTTTTATCTGAAAGTGAGGAAACCCCTACACATCACATGCTGATCCCTAATCATAGTTATAGAATGTCAAGAACCGACTACCAGGCTGAACATTATACATAGAACAAGAAAAATTAGATGCAACTATTAGACCTAATAAGTGAAAATAGTAGTATACCTGAAGTTGATAGAAAGCCTCTCAGGTGAAAAAACCGTACAGAGTAAATGCATAAATGAAATACTTATTTAAATATTGGTAAATTTTGTGCATATATAATTTACATAAAGGATATTAAAATAAATAAAAACATACACAAAACTCACATATTAATCATTTATTGACTCTACGCATTGCAATGACAAAGTCAACATCATAAGTGAGTGTTACTACTATAAACACTAGCTTACAACTGGTTGTAAGTTTTTGGATATATAAGTTAGAGTTTGTAGTAGTAAAATTCACTGATGATGACTTTGTCATTGAAACGCGTTGAGTTAATAAATAATTAATTTGTGAGTTTTGAGTATGTTTTTATTTTTTTCAACATAATCTCACAAATTAAGCTCAAAGAATAGTTGTATAAAGAATAATATTACTTGCGTTATAAAACAAACGTTGCGTCGTTATAATATCCATATTTGACTTATATTAAGGTCCAGTTTACGTTAAAGGATTTGCAAAAGATTTTGTTTACAATCACGTTACCGGCTGATAGATTTAAAAAGGTTTAAAATGCTACCGACCTAAGATTTTAAATTTTAAAGAAAGTGCTGATCGATAAACACTGACTTCCAGTCTTGTATTCACCCCTAACTTGCTATCAACGTCAGGATTTGCTTAAAATAATAAACAATGGCTTATACAAGGCTATTGACTTTAGAATCGGCTTACACCCAAGATTAATCTGTATGTAATGTCATCTCTGGAGTAGAGGACAGAGCAAAAGGTACGTATATTGTAAAAGTTTGTTCCCAACCTTAAACTAAGTATTTTACTGTAAAAAAACTGCCATTTCGTGGTTGACTAATGCCGTTTTAATTGTACTTCTCATGTTTGTAGAGTGAATACTTCTATGGTTCCAATAAGATTATTATTTTTGCTGCTTTCCTGATTTTATGTTTGAGTTTTTCTTCATTGTTTAGAAGTAAATTTTTATGCATTTTTACTTTTTACTTACAACCTTCTTGGTTTACTTTGAAATTGCGAAGCAGATGTATAATAGTTGCTTCTTGAATCTCGTTGTACGTACCTCCTCTCTTTTATATTTTTGTAATCCAGGATGTCATGGAGCACTTAAATATACATAACACTTCAATATATAACGTTTAGATATATATGGAGACTGTTTCATGTAACTGCAACGACGGACTTTATAAAGGTAAATTATACACTGGTGTAATAATAATAAAAAAGGCTCAACGTGTAAACAATGTGTCAGCTGTAAAGGAGGATTCATAAGAAGCGCAACGCAAAGCTTTAAAACGTGCAGCCACAAACAGAGCAACCCGAGCTAAACAGCGCTGAGCGGAGCGGGATTGGGCCAACTTCATTTTTATCGTTTTTAAAAGTTAGATTATAATACATTCTGTACAAGGAAAATGTTATTTATTTGTCGTAAAACCTAAGTAGTGGTTAAAATCTAAATACATGCAAACATAACATCAATACAAAAAACTTGAAACTTCAAAAACTGAATGTTTTTTATATTATTTTAAATTCCTTCTATTAGTTCACTCCATTCTTATAACTTACATAGGCCTATATTGTACAAATTTTCAATTTTTAATAGAATACGCTTTAATTCATCCAATAAAGTTCAAATAAATGTGTTTTAACCTACAGTTTTTTCAATTATTTATTCATTAATTTAAATTAAAAAATTTGATTACCTTGTAAGGACTCGAAGTGTGGATCTAGATGTTGAAAAACCTGCAGTTTTACCACCAAGCTAACTTTCCCAGTGCTAGATATTGCTTAGAGATGAATTATATGATATTTTAAGTAAAAGTTTCTTTGCAACAGTGAAGGATTACAAGTGGTTGGTAGAATGAGAAGTTATAAACCAATAACAGCTTCTTAAATGAGAAAGGTAAAAAAAGCAAATAAATAGTAACAAACAAAATTCAGAGACGAACACCGTATATTGTATGAACAGGAAAAATAAAAAAAAAATTACTTTTCAACATTATTTATAATACAGAATACTATTTTACACTACACTCTGTTATTATGCATCTATTTTATAATTTAGTTACAACGCATTTATTTAGGTTACCTTAACTTGACAGAATTATTACGAACATCAGCCGGATCCTTTCACCGCCGCTCTTTCCTGTACAGCTAACCACATACTCTGCGCCGCGCAACTTCTCTTTCCAGTTTGAGCATGGGCATTGCATATTCACTTGTGTGAAAGGTATAATAAATTTACACAGTCTGTATTAGGAATTTAAAGTAAATTTAAAAACTTAAACAAATGTTAAAAACACATTTACACAGAAGGTCTAACAGAGACCCACGCCACCTAAAAGAACCGTTACAAGATAGCTTTGTTTACACAGTTTTATAAAAAAAAATATTAAACAAAACTATATTCCTTGTACAGGGTAGGAACGGTTCTATTACAAAGTAATTAGTTGTGGTAAGTATGTTTCCCTAGTTTAGACTTACCAAAGGATTCCTTCATTTTGCGTAACCCTTTAGATACAGCATTGATAGAAAGGATAAGTTTTCAACCTGCAAACTCCGAAAGTTTTCTAGCTGAGTCGGCCTATTGAAACCAATCACTTTAGCAAAAGTGTTTGTAACTTTTACTCTGACTAATTAGAAATAAATCAGAGTTTAGAGAGTGATTAATTGTGTTTGAGTTGTTAAACGGGTAAATAGTTTTAACAGTCGCCCTGATAATTATAGCGAAGTATTGTTTAGGTGCCTGTACTCGACATTGCCTAAGGCGAGTCTTGGAGCTGTAGTGATCATCTAAAAGCAATTTCACCGTAAATAATATTCGTAAATAATTCGTCTATCTTCTTGTTCTGTCCCAGTATTTTACTTATTTTACAAGCATCTACTTTCTTATTGCATAACAAAGTGCTGACCAGGTTCTGTAATTATATAGCTCATTATAATATACAATATCTAGAGCACAGTAGTAAAATATATTACAAAACAAATATTGCAAACGACCTCAATATGACAAAAATAATAATATACTAGTAATAATACAACTTATCTAAGATTAAACCCTATTGTACATTTCGATGGCAATGTTATTTTCATCAGAGGGTCTTGTTTCAAAACTACAATCTAGAAGACAATAAGTGACAAACTAGACTGATACCAACCGTAACCTGCTGCCTCTATAGACTACATAGGCGTGAGGCAAGCTCCGCCAAAATCAATAGTTATAAAAGTATTTTTAAAGTCACATCACGTATTAAATTAATGAATGCAGATAAATTGCTTATCCCCAACTCATCTCTATATTCTTTGCTGTATCAGTCATTTTTAAATAAGATGAATTATTTTGTATACTATTTGTATATTATTTATTGTTATTAGCTGTAGTTTATATTACATATTTATTATTACAGTTTAGTCTTTTCTGACGTAGCCTATATGGTTCAAGATGGCCAATCCTTGTTTGTTGGTCGAGGGCGGAGAGGGGATGGAGTGAACGGTTGGCGTCAGTCTAGTTTTAACTTAGCGTTTTATATATTGCAATTTAGTAATAAGAACCTTTGATGATGATGATATGGACATCGAAATGTACTTCAGGGTGTGATCTTAGGTAGCTTGTATTATCAGCTATTTATGATAAATGTAGTGGCACGGTTAAAGTTCGTTTTATATACAGTATTCTATTATCCGGAACGTTCTATTAACCGGCGCATTTTCGGAACAAAAATAAAATCAGTACAGTACCCTCGATTTTTGTTACAAGGTGTGACTCATTGGAAATACAGTTTTTGTTCGGAGTTTTGTGGTGATCGCGTATCAGTCCTTCAGACATCCGTAATTTTAAAACTCATTAAAACATTACAAAATTATTAGTATTTGCATAGATAAGTGTACTGCCTATGTTTTACTTTAACGTTGTATGATCGAAAAACGTTTTTTAACAATGGTTTTCTTTCTTTCTTCAATTTTTCCTTATAAATGTTGTTGGCGCGACCATGTGCTTTTATTAAAACATATTAAAATATAGTAATTGGTTACAATAAATGCATATGGAAGGTAAGATATCAGTAGTACATTGAATTTTCCTTGATAGGTAGCATAACGTTATGCACAGTAGGCCTATAGATAGACCTATATAGATTATACAAACATATAGGTCAAGTTTTGTTATCCTGAACCCGGCAACATAATAACCCGGTGAGTGCCGGATGTTAGAGCTTTAACTGCATTGGGGGTTGTTTCCAATATTTTTATGAATGGAAATCCTATTACTAGGCTATATACATACATATATATATGTATATATATATATATATATATATATATATATATATATATATATATGTATATATATATATATATATATATATATATATATATATATATATATATATATATATATGTGTGTGTGTGTGTGTGTGTGTGTGTGTGTGTGTGTGTGTGTAAATGAATGATTGTATGTATCATGTATGTATGTATTCACCTTATACATTACTAAACCACTGAACAGAAGTTAATGAAATTTAAAATGATTGTTTAATATATTGCCAGGATGGTTCGTGTGACGTTTGACGTAGATCCATCCACATTGCTCTGCTCCAGAGACTAAGGATTGTTCAAAAATCGATGTTTGTGTTCATGTATGTATATATCTATCTTATGGACCCCTAAACGGCTAAACAGAAAATAATTAAATTTAGAGGGATTGCTTAACATATTCCCAGGATTGTTTATATGAAACGTTGTGTAGATCCATCCACAAGACTCCGCCCCAGAGTCTTAGAATGGTTAAAAATGTGTATGTATATATGTGTGTATGATTGCATTTTATTGACGCCTAAACCGCTTATTAGAAGGTAATATAAATCAAACGAATTGTTCAAAATATTACCAGGATAGTTCGTGTGAAGTTAGGGGTAAATTCGTCCACAGGACGCCACCCCAGAAGCTTAGGGCGGTTCAAAAACCGATGTATGTATGTGTGTTTGTATGTATCTTATGGACGCCTAAACTGCAGAGCAGAAGTTAATGAAATTTGAAGGGATTGTTTAACATATTTCCAGAATAGTTCATTAGAAGTTTGGTTAAGATCCCTCTGCAAGACTCCGTCCTAGAGGCTTAGGATGGTTGAAACACCAATCTATGTATGAATGTTTGTATCTTATGGACGCCTAAACTGCAGAACAGAAGTTAATAAAATTTGAAGAGACTGTTCAACATATGTCCAGTATGGTTCATTAGAAGTTTGGTTAAAATCCATTTGCAAGACTCTGTCATAGAGGCTTAGGATGGTTGAAACACCAATCTATGTATGAATGTTTGTATCTTATGGACGCCTAAACTGCAGAACAGAGGTTAATAAAATTCGGAGGAATTGTTCAACGTATTCCCAGGATGGTTCGTGTGAAGCTTGGTTAAGATCCATTAACAGGGTTTCGCCCCATAGGCTTAGGATGGTCCATTCTGCAGTTTTTCATAAGTATAATGTTATATTGTGTATTTATACTAGCGTTACTTAAATAATTATAATTAATCACTTTAACAATAGTTTATGACTATCCAAACTTTAAATTTTGTAAATTTGTGAAAACTTACTGAGACAGAACGTTTTAGATCACTACGTGACGATCTTCATCAGTGTTTTCTCTGTTACCATTTGTAGTGCAGGTACGTATCCGATCGTGTTGACGAGATTTAAGGGGAGTTGGTATGGCCTACAATTCAGCAAGTCTTTATTTTTTTTATAAGGTTTTAATGCTTTGTTTAACGTAAATTATTTCCGCTTTTTGTTTGTAATGTAGCTGCTTTAGTGTTATTATTCATGTTTATTTTTCCGTATGTGGGTGTTATGTTATGAATTAGGCATTGTTTGTTGAATTGTATGTAGGCGTGTATTTTCTAACCTTTAAAACCGTCTTCTGTATAAACAGGACTGCAGCCTGTTTTGCTGTGTTAAATTCTTGAATTTTGTAGTCCATTACGTACGGTGAATCGTAATTTAATCACTTAAACAATACTTTATGATTATCCAAACTTTAAATTTTCTAAATTTATGAAAACTTACTGACACAGAACGTTTTCGATCGATGTGTGGCGATCTTAATGAGTGTCTTCTATGATTACAAGAAGACTGTTTTAATTACAAGAATACATATATTTTTGAAGTACCATCTTATCATATCCTAAGACATTTCATTGAATTAATTCCAAATTTTGTTTTCAAGCAACACTCAACAAATTTAAAATAATTTGACTTAATTTTGAAAATCCATGCTTCTTACATTAACAGCTGTATGTGACTTGTTCACGCGTCGAAAAACCTTCCGATTTATTTTATGTACGCATCAGAGAAAAAACCCAAAAATACTGTATATCCGAGTGCACTTCAATAAATAACATTTAATCAAGAACTATTATTGACATACTTTTCTAGATCGACTATTATAAGTTCAGCTATTATTATGTTTATAAAATACTAAATTAAGTTTAGCTAATGGTAACACTCCATTCATTTACTTTTAGGCGGTACGAAGTTTGCCGGGTTTTAATTAAAATAATAATATATTGTAAGCAATGTATATTAAAATAGTATTGTAATTTAAATATTTAAAGTTTAGCCAAAATTTAAAAAAAAACATTTTCTCCAGAATCTACGAACCAAACATTTATTTTTTTATGATTTTTGATTAGGATATGTTGTAGTAACGGGAACAATCTGACAACAGTGTAATTTAGACAACGGCATTACGGAGAATTGACACGACTTTTACATTCGCACTTTCAAGGAATGGCGCAACTCAAGCTTTGTTCTAAAATTGCTGTAGACAGTCTGGACTGTGTGTGAATGATGAAATAAAAACCTAACAATAAAGTTATCGTATACAAATATAGATGCCTTAAAGAGACATAAGCTGCCGCAAGCAAATTATAAAAAATATATATCATGTTTGCAGTACAATTGACTGGGATTTAATAATATCACTTTTCTCTGAGAAGCTATAATTTTCTTTTTCACTAGAAAATTGATTAACAAACAATTAAAACCTGCGATGAACATTATATTCGTTAAATGTAACTCTATGGCAAAGTCATTATCATTGAGCATAGTTGTACTTATATCTAGACCATAAATGTATTATATTTATTCTATTCGCCGAAGCTGTTCACATTCTCATTGAAACTTGTTTGTGTAACATACTATAGTTTGTGACTTTGTTTTTATTATCTAGCTATTCTAGTTAGTCACTGTGCTCACAGGGACACTAAAACATGTTTGAATCTTTTTACTAAAGTGTAACTTGAGTTATATAATAAATTGCAAACTAAAAATATTACTTGCATTTTTAAATGCGTCTGAATTTCTTTAAACGGATAGTATAAATTCGAGTATGAAAAGTTAAACTCAAACTAGTGAAGCGATTTTAATTTTTGGTGAATGAAAAATGTTGTAACCATGCCTAATACTTGTATATTATATTAAATGGAGAATCACAAATTGTTTATTACTTACTGTCAACGAGTAAACAAAAATACTCACATTTCATTTTAAATACGATTGTGAGAAAGTTGCAATTTTTTTCACCTTAATACATCTACTGAGATGCAATTTCATTAACTAGTGTTGATTATTGATACAAATCTGAAAGTGAAGAAGACGAGTAAATTTACCTTGCACTATACACACTCTATTGCTATTAAACAATCAACTTCAATTATTATTACTATTATTTGTATAAATATTAGTTTTTTAGATTAACTTTACAAATTTGTGTGGTATACCTGTATTCTTGTCACCAAGACTTATGAAAACTGATATATTACCTGCAAACCTAAAGTTTTTTAGAACTTCCTGGCTTTAAAATATACAGTTTCACTTGAATAAAGTTATATTGAGCAAAGGATATTGTGAGGAGTAAACTCCTTACGTACCGAATATTTAGGATACTGTGGCTGAATCCTGTTCAAGCTACATTAGTCGCGTAGAGTTTTTAGCTTTGGCGTAAAAGTGGACGTTCGCTGGTATGTTTGGTCTCTTAGCCCGTCGCCGGGATATCTAAAGCATGTGAACCTAACTTTTGACTTTCTACAATCACTAGTTAGAATCCCAAGAAGCAAGGGGTACCAGTGTGTCAGAGACCGAAAGACTTACAATAAATACTGGACTGATCATCATAAGGCAAGACGACACTCCAACCAGAGGCTAAGGTTTCACCCGCTTTTTAATTAATAATATCCTACACAGGACCATTAGACCCGGTTTTCCATACAATTCCAGATTCCGTTGCCTCCTGGATCAGCCGAGAGGTGAATATAGGTAATCATTACTTCATTTATTTACTGTATTCTAAGATCTCGATGCTGATACCAAAGCACGACAACCATATTACAGGACTTTTCTGACCATTATACTGCTGAAGATATTTGTATCTAGATGGACCTAAAGATATCGGTTTTAAATATAAATAAATATTTTGCTAAAACTAAATCTAAAGCGGAAATTTGTTTTTAATTCAAATCTTTTTTAAATAGAGGTTTATCTTCATAACCATTTTAAAATAATAGTCTTAAGTGTATTTTTCAAAGATGCGTAAAGAACATATCTACTGGAGTTCAGACAATTCTGTTCCCTCGCAGTTATCATGTAACTAAATCTCTGATATTGGTAAGTATTGCATGGTCGAATGATTTACTACCTCCGAAATTTCGTTCTTATATTTTCGTCTGTGCTGTTTTTATTTACGTCTTTTAATTGGTCACATAGCTCTCCATAATGGTTTGTTGGTCCGCGTGAATTACTTCTTTTAAACATGTTTGTAGATATATGTGAAAAATTATCTTAAATATTCAATCTTTTGTCAGCCAGTTTCTTTATCCCCTTACCTCGGTTGTCACCCCTGACCGGGGCTCAAGGCAAGTCAACTTCAGATATCGATCCTACCTATGTGTCGATGTCATACGTTACCTTTATACCCTTACCTCGGTTGTCACCCCTGACCAGGGCTCAAGACTAGTCTACTTCAGATATCGATCCTACCTACGTGTCGATGTCATACGTTACCTTTATCTCCTTACCTCGGTTGTCACCCCTGACCAGGGCTCAAGGCAAGTCTACTTCAGATATCGATCCTACCTACGTGTCGATGTCATACGTTACATTTATCTCCAGTACCAGATAATTAATATTCTCCTCTCTTAGTACATCCTAATTTCATCTGTCTCCCAATCTATCTCCTTACAAACTGCTAGCCTAGCACAACCCTCTCTATAACCTTCACTTTCACGACCACTCACACAAAATGCCATGATCCCCCCTACATCTTCACTGGGAGTATCATGTCCCTACTTTGCATAAGCTTTTACTAACAATGTTTTCCATTCTTTGTAGGCGGTAATAATCGTATAAAAACCTCATCTGCTATTGTTTTATAAACTCAGAGCCAAAATATTGTAACTAACTGGAACAGAAATATTTATAATCCAAATCTCTGAAACAGAAAGATCAGCTGCATTCTGTATTTGTTTAAACGTGTTTATTTTAGGATTATCTTTAATATCAAGCAATCCATTTATTTAATTTAATGTTCTCTCATTTTTCCCAACACACGTTATTACAAACAATATATTTATAAATTTACATTAAACGCACTAGCATTTTACGCTGGCAACAAACTATAAAATCACCTCGCTTCGTTTATATTAGGAAATATAATTATAAAAATATCGATTTTATTTTGTTATTAAAATTATTACATATTTCTTTCAATTAACTTATGTTGTGTGCCAAATTTTTATTCTAAACAGATTACAATTAAATAACGATTTCTGGATTCAAAAACAACAAAAACGCCATTAAATAATTCTTAAATTTACTTTAATTCACTAAAAGTTTACTACTAATTTATATTTAGAAAATTTGAAAATTTGAAAATTTTGCCAGCTAGCTTCAACGTTAATACGAACAGCAAGAACTGTTTACATAAATAACAATTGCCTTAAATCTAATTTTACTCTAGACAGAACCTATGTTTAATGTTTTATCTCTAGGTGCGAGGTTACCGTGCTATGGCTTGTAATGTGTACGTCTACTTACTATGCCCGTTTCAAAATTTTTACTTGTTAGCTTTATAATTTAAACTTTACAAATATCGAAATTTTAAATAAATAATATTTATGATTGACTTAAATTTGCGTTAATTAACTTGGGTGGTCCTCACATTTCTTCTGCATTGTCCTTGTGATCCACGAGTGCGTTCGTTTTCAATCAACTCCTGCCTCTTTGCTTCCAAGGTTTGACTCCTCTTCAACTGCCCAAAACTGCAATCCTCCATCGTCTCCTCAATCTTCGAACGCCTAAACTTGACTGACCTCAACTTCCAAATTTCAAACTCAACACCTCTCCGACTAGTAGGTCCTGCCACCTCTACATCGCTTTCCTTCCTTAATTTTTTTCACTAATACTGGCCTTGTTTTGATTTGCATTGTACTATTCAAACTTTCCATTAGGAAAGTACAAGTTTGGGAATTCCGCCTACTAATGCTACTTCCAGACTCTGGGTTTATCCTCAGCAATCTCCCTGAGAACTCGTCTATTGTTCTCATTCCCAGTTTCAAACTTTCCATACCTTTGCCTTTTCAACTAACGGTATAATCTTTTCCAACCTAAATAAATATCATAGAAATAACTCGACTTATTTCACTATTTAGTGTAGAATAATTACAACTCGCCTATAAAAATTAATCCTTTAATTCAGCTGTTGATGAGACTTCAAAACCAAATGAAATTCACAATATTAATATAATTAAATATCATAGAAATAACTCGACTTATTTCACTATTTAGTGTAGAATAATTACAACTCGCCTATAAAAATTAATCCTTTAATTCAGCTGTTGATGAGACATCAAAACCAAATGAAATTCACAATATTAATATAATTAAATATCTTAGAAATAACTCGATTTATTTCACTATTTATTGTAGAATAATTACAACTCGCCTATAAAAATTATTTCTTTAATTCAGCTCTTGATGAGACTTCAAAACCAAATAAAATTCACAATATTAATACAATTAAATATCATAGAAATAACTCGATTTATTTCACTATTTAGTTACTTCACTTCTAGTTATTTCACTTAAAACCAAATAAAATTCACAATATTAATATAATTAAATATCATAGAAATAACTCGATTTATTCCACTATTTAGTGTAGAATAATTACAACATGCCTATTACACTTAATCCTTTAATTCAGCTATTGAAGAGATTTCAAAACCAAATAAAATTCAAAATATTAATATAATTAAATATCATAGAAATAACTCGATTTATTTCACTATTTAGTTACTTCACTTTTAGTTATTTCACTTAAAACCAAATAAAATTCACAATATTAATATAATTAAATATCATAGAAATAACACGATTTATTTCACTATTTAGTGTAGAATAATTACAACTCGTCGATTAAAAATTAATCCTTTATTTCAGCTATTGAATAGATTTCAAAACGAAATAAAATTCACAATATAAATATAATTAAATATCATCTTGTGTAGATTTAATAAAAAATATCATATTTGTTTGAAGTATAAATTTATTGCTGAAGGTTTTAGCATTCATTACGTCATGAACTTAAAATGGTATTGCATTAAATAAATGTTTGAAAGGAGGTTAAGCTTTGGAGTGGTAATATTTATTTGTTTAAGTAATGAATTTCGTCACAGTTGCTTGAGTTTAGTGATTCTAAAGTTTTTACTAAATGTTAATATATCTATGAAAAAATAAAACATATTTTTAAATACTGGGAAATCTTAGGGGCTAACATCTAAAATCTTTAATTACATTTCAAAACCAACCATGAAAGACGATTTTGTATACTTTTTTTATCAGCTATATGATGATTTTAACTCGAAATAAAGAGAACATCTGTTATTACATGAATTAATTAGAATTTCTAAGAAGAAAGTAATTAATTATGATATACGACTTTATTGTTAATCAGATCTACAAATATCATGACATTCTAGATCTATGCTAGTTGTATAGTAAAATTATGAGTGTCACAGTTACCTGGTCTTTCAACATTGCCACTTAAACATTTTCGGACCCATAGAAGACATTAATTGAATCCATTAATCTTCGAAAATGATGGAAAACGCCTCAATATTATCATAAATATATAAGTACAGACAGCCCAGTAAAAAAATGAAAATAATAAATAGACAAATACAAAATGTGTATGTAATGTTTAGGAATCTAATGTATCCCATAATAAAAATAAAGCACAAATAAGTAAAACAAAATCGGTAAAACGAATCGTATGTCGACAGAGCCAGTAAAAAACAGGTCAAGCCGGTGAAAAATGGGCGAAACTATAGTATAAGGTAAATAATGAGTATTTCCAAGCAGTTCTGATTGATAGAGGTCGACAATAATAATTATGATAGTTCTTGGAATGGCGAGTAACTGTGACATTCAACATTTTAGGAGCACTAATCATTTTAAAATATTTAGAAAATACTATATAATGTCTTTTACATTTTTGTAATTTATTTGTTAATAATCATTTTATTTTTTTGCTTTATAAAAAGAGGACTACGGATTAATAATACACAATAATTACAGCAAAGAAATTAACAATAAAAAAATCGGTCATCAGGTCAATTATAATCAGAGGTACTGGCTTAGAAAACTTACAAATATTCTTAAGTACAGGAGAATATTTTTAATTAGGAACAATTGTAAATGTGTGTTGTATTTATCTCTGAATATTACTTGAGAACAGAAATGCACTGCTGCTGATTCATAATTATTAAATTAATTTCATTATTATTCATATTTAGACTCGCAGAGATTATAGTCAAATAAAAGCGGTTGACTTGCGAGTCAGGCACAACTAATGATTTATACAGGCAACGTTTCAATAACCAGTACGTTAGGCTTACATTACATAAGTACACAAATATAATAACAACAATAATAACAGTAGTTAACTGGATAACCGAATTCCCCGGATAAACCGCTATGAACAAAGAATACGCAAAAAGATCGATAATCGATTATTATACCATAAGTTATACAAATAATGACCCCGGTTAATGCCATTTACAAATAATCTTCAGAGGGCGAAGTAAATACAGAAAATAATTTAAAATGTCCATGTATTTGACGGATTATAACATGTACATTTATATGTCTAACTATTTACAATACGTACATAAGTATATGTCAAAAGTAAGTAGGTATGTACATATGTAATTTCCTTTACACATATTACTTTCACTTTTTAACAAAAAATCTGTCACTTTCGTCTGTTTTTTTGTGAGCATTGATTTAGCTTTAATGTGTGATCCAAGTATGTTGAGAACCATTTTGTCGCACAGTGTCTAGTTGTGTCACGTGTGTCACAAAGCCATAAAGATCGATAATGTATATGGCAGACATGGATAAAGCATATGTCACGTCCTAGACTATTTATAGCCGAGATTAGCTGACATTTGTTTACAATCTTATGATACACATTAGTTTTTGGGGCGTCCAAGCATTATGTCATTGTCTCTTATATAAAGTAGTCTGCTCGCCCCTTTAATTTCGCTGGCCCGCATCGGGATGCTTCCCTTTCAATGTAAAAATTAGTACGTACATATTAACATATTTATTCCCTTCATCTTAACTTCTATTAAGCCTTATATGTATTTACGTCGTAATTCACCGTTTGGAAATTTAAACACATGAATCTGATTGGAATAAAAATTGGATATTTGTAAAACAATGGCAGACCATCTTTTATAATTTTAAAATAGAGAAACTAAATCAAATTAACACTACAAAATAACCTGCCAAATCTCAATTAATTAACCTTATAATGACTAAGTGTGGTTAAGTTTTTTAATAAGTGGTGTATAAACGTTTGTCAATATTTTAGTGTCCTTAATATTAATAGCATTGTACTCTAACTTAATATGGGTCATCTTAGAAAAAATACGTTGTTGACAATTACGTTCATAGTCCAAATCCTAGGAATTTTTAAAATCAAAACAATGTTTTAACACCTTGATGTGATATAATATGACAGACGTAGGAGGTACACCAAGTTTTCTTTCATGCACATTTATACATACATGCAACTGTCTCTTATTTTCGCCAACATACCTGGTTTCGCGTAACTTTTATTGTTTATTTTAATTTAATGATTAAATCTATTCTAGTCAATGGTTTGAACCTCTCCA
Organism: Prosapia bicincta; assembly: GCA_036971475.1. Taxonomy (NCBI): domain Eukaryota; kingdom Metazoa; phylum Arthropoda; class Insecta; order Hemiptera; family Cercopidae; genus Prosapia; species Prosapia bicincta. The sequence continues at coordinate 165,409,384 of JBAIZL010000005.1, forward strand.
TCTGAAAATCATATATATAAGAGGCACATAATAATTCACAATCTAAATTAACGATGCAGATTTTCCATTATTTTTCCTTTTAGATTACTAATAAAAATACTGTACCTTTAATATTTTCCTTCTCTATTTATAAAATTTACTGTCTTTTATAAACGAGCGGAACACATTATTAATGCACGATCTTTCTAACTACGAATTCAAAAAGTTAAATTGCAAATTAATAAGTAAAGTATAGAAGTTATACAGCATTTTTAATTAACAATTAGGCCAACAGTGGGGCGCTCGCAGGTATAAAACTCCCCCCCTACAGTATAATAATTACTTTTTTGTTAGGAAGGGCGGTAAAACAGGGTTCATAAAGCTGTACAATCTATAAAAGAAGTTTTGTAATTTCATTTGCAAACTCGTTAACGTTGTTATGACATAGTTTTTAGTATTTAGCAGTATTTCGCGCCACGGAAAGGGTTGTATTTATATAGTCTTGCAGTGGCTCATTAAGTAGGCCTACAACACGAGGAGTCCTCTAAACGCGTACTGTAAAATCGTCTTGCAAGGGATGTGTTGAGAATTTTTTATGGTTGTAATTTTATTGTGAAAAGAATTGTTAATAATGAAAAAAAACAGATAGAGTTTAAAGTGTTGGGTTGATTAAAACTCTTAGTAAACGGTCGCTAACGGGATAACATAGTTTTCCGGTTTTTCCAGCAGTATGGGTCCTGATCCTGGGATTAATATCCTCATAGTATTAGGTAATTTTATATGCTATTTCCTCAGTATTATCTAATTCCATATATCCATTCTGATTGTGTTGCAATAAGGAGGAGAAACGGATAAACTGAAGTTGTTACCTTAGATAAGTTACCTTGTCCCCAAGCGGTATTTTCCTTTGTTCCCAGTACTAAGGCATTATTATGGCAATTTCTTAGTCCCATCTAATTTTACCTATTGTTTATTCTACTTAAAAGATATTGTTACGAGTAAATACCTCTTTACGAACCAGATAGAGATAGAATATGTTTCTGGTTCGCAGCCTCGCACACCTTTTATGGTTTACCGGGAAATCTTTCTGTCTACTTTAACAATGAAAATATTTTTAATTCTTTGGTTCCTCTCTAGACGATAATACGACTGAATAATACTACTGGGCGAATAATAACTGATCGCCTTAACACTAAAACAACATTATATACGCCCCTTTTTGATTGCATTAGAGAACAGGTCTACCGTTGATAAACAGCCTTGTGCCAGGTGAATCAATGTAGCAAAGAATTCATATCCATTCCTCATGTATGTTACTCCATACATGCTAACACAGGGTTGCTAGACATCTATTTTTTAACTTTGAAGATTTGCATATTTTATTAAGGTGATACGAGAATATATTAAAATAAAAGAAACATATTTAGGTGGTTAGAGGTAGTGAGGGGCAGTCCTAATGGTCTAAAGTTAGATAAGTACTAAAGGTTGGCAAAATGAGTTAGATTAGTACACATTTATTTCCACCCTATCGAGACTCTGGGCTGGGCCTCCAGAAAGCTATTAGCTCTCGGGGCAGCCATCCTTTAGTGAGCTGTCTGCGGCTCACATCCGCATGCGGTTAGTATTTATACCGCGGGTGAAGGAATAGGGATGGTTTCTCATTCTACTAACTGATAAGCTCTTTCCATGAAGAGACAGGAGATAGTGAAATGAAACAGTACTGTAAGTGTCCTGCTATGGATGTACATGGCGAGAAAAGAAATTCTACAAGGAAAAACCCTGGTCATACACGAGCTCTAGTGGTTGGGCTTTCTTTTTATAAGTAATAAAAAGGCGTATTATGTTACAAATATCTTGCTAGTGAAACTATAGTAAGAATGACATGCGATTCTACTGCTTGAGGGACTAAATTGCGCCTCCGAAACAGAGCTACGAAGAAGAGTAATAGTAGTTGAGTATGTACATTTAATTTATATTTTATGTCTAAAGGTAGACGCTCAGGAGGGACAGCGACTGTCCGCTTGTAGGTGAGGTCGTACATAATCAGTGAGGAAACGAGTGTGGATGTAGTGTGTGCGTGGGCCTGTTTGTAGAACCTTATTGCTCAGTGTCGGAGGTGTTGATTGATGAAAAGCACTTTCATGTCAGTGTGAAGTAGTGTTAATCTTGTGCACCTAAGTGCCTTTGTAATTATTCTCAAAACCTAGTTTTGAAATAACAGGAGTCGAAGTGTACAGAATAATATGTATGGATCTATAATTCTCGAAAGATAGCATCATGTCCAATAAACCACTCTGACAGTAAAAAGTACATGCTGGCATACCTATTTCAGCTTTCAAACCGATTTTCCAGAACGTGAGGACCATCCATTCTGGCTCTAACCACCACTTAAATTGTAAAGAACAAACAATGTCTAGGAGTGAAGATATTCAGGTAGTTAATAAAACTAGACGAATACCGCCCATAAACCGCAACAGTGTTTTAATTTTGGCGTTTGACCATTAGGACTTGCCGAACTTGATATCACAGTAGATTTATAAAAAAAACTTCACTATGACATAACGTTAACGAACGCGCCAAGAGAATTCTATCAGTGTCTGGTTTGGCCGCAAGAAGCGTTGTTGAACTAGACAGAATAGGCGTTCTAAAATACGTTTTGTACTAGGGTTGTTTATTTAATATATTTTCAAATTGTGTTCTGGTATGTTGTACATTTCATATTGTTCTTGTGTGTTAGGATGTGGAGCTTTCTAGTGAGTCTGGAGAATATATAGGTTGAGGTTGGTCTCTAAGAGCTAGTAATTGTCATATTTAATAGACTCTATGTGTTCTTTAAACGTTTTTTTTTAAAGTGTAGAGTGTTTACCCAATACAAAATATCTGCAGAGTACGGTTTGTATCTACTTCGTGCTTTATGATTGGAGTTTACCTGTTTTGTTTGTGTTGTATTGTAATTTAGTTTCAAATGCTATCGTGTACCTTGTATTTTTCCAAATTTTATTCTAATATCTGAAGTTTTTTTTGTTCAAGTAAGTGAGTAATTTACATTTTATTTTCAACAGTTGTGTTAGATTGGTTTTTTTTTATTTTGTGTCATAGGTTATCAGTTATGCTTTTACAGTATCTATGCCTACATACGCAAAAAGCTCCAAATTGGAACCAGAAATAAGAGGTATGAAATTATAAAAGAAATGCAACATATTTTTTTACTTTAAGGAAGTCTTTACCTTTCTTATATGGTTAAGATTTGTTCGGTAAACCTCAATATTTTCGTAAAAGATAAGAGAAAACGTTTTGTAAGCAAAAACGGAGGGAAGGAACTGAAAACAGATACAATCATTGTTCAAGAAAAACCAAACTAAGAAATCCTTAATCCTCTCCCTGTTGGAGTTACATTGTAGATGACGTAATTTAGGTGTTAGAAAACTAAGCAGTAAAATTACTATATTACGTTTAGCATAGTAGGCCGTGCATTGACGGTAGAACTTTACCGTCCCACCGCATTACACGTATACAGCGCTGTCAGCGTGTATTAATGACTGCACTGTCGTCAACAGGAGTAGGCAAAGCAAAGCTCGTCGCACCTGAGTCACAGTCTGAGACGATTTATTGTTAGTTCGTGTGAGTGCTCATAAACTGAACGTCCAGGAATACTTTCTCTGAGTAACCTTCGCCGTCTCAGGGAAAGCAGGTTCTAAATGCAGGTTTCATAAAGTCTTACAATAGCTGGAAGCAAAACGTTAAAGAACTCTGAATAAATGTGTTTTTTAAAAAACATATCTAACTTTAACACATAATCATAAAAATCTGTTTGTATTTTGATAATTGTTAATTCTATGCTTTAATTATAAGTTAATTTTAAAAATTTTTGATTGGACACGTCCGCTTTTATGGGATATCATTCCAAGGTTATTTTTCTTACATAGAATTAAATCCGCATATATTTATTTTTAATTAGTTGCCCATGTGTTACTTTACTTTCATTTCTTAAATTTAAAAATAATTTCACTTTATTTTCCATAAAGAATATAATTCCAGCTTTAATTATTTCAAAATAATAATTTTCGCGTTTGATGTTTTTAATTAGTTATAATTCAATTTTTCCGAATATTTGGATATAATATTTTTTTAAATTTAATATAACTGTAAATGTTTTTGTAGTTGTAAAAAGGTAAGGAAAGGTCATCAAAAGGAATTGATTGGGTTTGATTACCATTTAGGTATTTGGCTTGTTGTGCTACACTTGGCCATGGTGAATTTAATTTTTGAAAAAAACACTAAACTAATCGAGTGTGTTGACGTGTCTTAGTTTTATTTATATCGTATTATTTGGATGTAATTCAATCCTATGCTTTTCCACAATTATCCTTAATTTAATTTAACTGTTTTTCTTATTTGATAGTTTAGAAATATCATAATCAATCTCATAAAAGGCTTTAGGTGTCGCAGCCAAAATTAGGTTTACAAAAATAATAAACATTTAGTTTTATATCTGTGTATTCAATATATTTCGTATATCCTTGCTTGGTGGAAAATTATTAGAATGTTTCTCTTATATAAAGGAAAAACTCATTTGAACTCAGTACACATAGAATTAGTTTTCTTTGACAACTTTACTAAATCTAAACAAAAGTAGAAATGCAATTGTGTACATTATGTTGTCTTTCTGTCTCGGTATGCTGAGGTCATGGAATATTCTGTTTGTGGTGAAATTTAGTCCGTAGTATAAAAGCAACTGTGATAAATGCGACCTGTTTTTCCTTCCTCTGTGTCTAGAAGATCCGGTTTCAATCCAGGAAATTAAAGTGAGTGCCTCTAAACTACTAACTTACGTAGTTTATGAATGTGCTGAGTTTGAAGGTTTCTACATAGACTCCATAGGGCTCCATGATGCTAGTTTCGATTGAGCAGTTATAAGATGGTATTGTAATTTATGTCGGTGTCTGTATGATTGGTTATTCTAAATTTGCAACGGGTTTAGTCACACGATTAGCGTCAACTTAACGTTATTGGTAGATGAGACTTTAGGGCTTCAGATAACACGATTTTGTGAACTCGAAAAATGACGTCAGAAGTCACGCTTGAGTGAAAAGTAATTAGTAGTCATTATGAAGTGGTAAGGAGAGTGAGATCAGGTTTTCGTGAATGCGTGAAACGAGACAGTAAATTTCGAACAAGCAGCGGCAATCTAGGTGGAATGGTGTTACCGGTTAGTTGTCAAGCACAAACATTTTCCTAATTTCACGCTTTAATACTCCACAGAAACCCGCTACCGTTCACTCTATGACGTCTTCATGAAGTTATATTCCTTTTCAGTCAAGCGGAAGTCTCTTGACGTCATCCATCGTGTTTACCCATGCTTGGTGTTTGAAAGCCCTAAACATCATTTCTAGTTATTTAAAAAAAAGTACTTTTAAAAATATACAGATAAACAACACAACACTTACACACATACACATTATAATCTACTTCCATCCCATTTTTTATTAAGTAAAAAAAGTGCTATCGTAACCAATTACTCTCGAAAAACTTCGGAAAATTTCGCTCATTTCCGCTTACTTTCCTTAATTTAATATTCAACGTTATTTCAGTAATTAGATGTAACTGTAAATCTTTCGGTACTTACAAATTATAAAACGATGTTAAAATAGTGGTACCAGGGTTCGAAATCAATCTCGATGTTACAAATTAATGATTGAAAAAACAAATCAGCAACAGCTATAGGGCTAAAGACATGGTGTGTCTGGTATGCTATGATGGTCTACATGCGTGTCAAGCTATTCCGTTTAGTGTTTACTATTACTGATAGACGGTGTTTGCTCAGATATATCCACAGATGGGCTAGTCGCTATGCCAGCGTCTAGGATGTTGGTGGTGACTTGTAATCTGTTAATGTTCGTTAAGGTAACACATATTTTATCAATATTTTAGTTTGAATATTATTTTTCGATTATATATATATATAGGATACAAAACTATTTCAAGATCTTAATAACGGTTTTTGGATAACCTAATGACTTTGGAAAATGTTTATAGAGAGCGGTAACGTTTTGCATAAAGCGATATATCTCGGCTTACGGCAATTATTCCTAGAAATGGACTTTACTGTGCGGAAAAGAAGATCATAATGAACGAATTGAGTCATATCGGAAATATCTACAACAGTACTAGCGGCAATAAGTGTAGGACGTTTTACTTAAGTAACAAAAACGGCTTGATTAAAGTGATGAGGAACCAGCGCTCTCGAGGGAAGCATTGCCCATTGCTCCTGTGTCCAACATCGTAAAGGATTAAACATGAGTTTAATTTAATGAAAAAACAATTATAGAGTGAAAAATCGTCATTTTAGTATAGGATTGGTCTCAGTTACTTTATTGGCATATTTTTTTGGTTTTTAATTCGTTTTAACGACCTACCTATGGATGAAAATCAACAATGACACTGACATATATTTCCTTAAGGATCTCATAACAAGACAGGGTATTGGATTGCAATTATCTCAAACATTGCATGCAAACATTTTTCCTGAAGACTCAATTAAGAATTGTTTTACTTTTATTGATTATAAGGGCGTGAAAATTTCGTTACACTTTATAGACCATTCGTGGCGCAAGAAGTACTTAAGCCCATATGTGGTTACCAACTTGTTGTCCCAGCGTGTTTATTGGAAACGTGTTCCCGCCTAAAATGATACTAGTAATGTCTTTTTAAAATGTACAATTTACTTCAGCCGATTTTACGCACCTGCAAGAGCTATTAGCTGGTTATGAAATCTTTACTTCAACAAAATAAATTTCATCCCTTTATTAAGAAGTCCACCATTGTTTAGTGTAATGTATGTTGAACCGGACGCAATGGACGCATCAACAAATATACGAATGGCGTTATTATATACAGAGTGTTCATATGTAAAGTAATGCGTAGTCGATAAACTGCGTCTGCGTCTTAGTTGACAAACGCAGTGAAACGTTTCAGCGAGTAGAGAGAAGGAGGGAAGCTGATAGAGAGACGGGGAAAGATAGAAGAACAGGCAGAAAGGGAGGAGAGGAAGAAAAAAGAGAAAGAGAAAGAGGGGGAGACACAGAGCGAGGGAGGGGAGGGCAAAGTAGTAGAAAGAAAGAGAGAGTTAGAGAGAGGGAGGAGATGGACAATGAGTGTGAGAGAGACAGAGTTCCATTAAGAGTCTATTTCGTTTAACAATTTATATATCATAGCTACTTTTTAAACAATAAAATTAAACAATAATATAATGTTAAGCAATCGAAGAAAGATTATACAAATATCAACAGATAGTCTCAATTAGCGTGTAAGGCATGTCTAGAAATTTCATTTATAACTCTATTTAAATATATTAAACTAAGTTGCAACAAACAAACAAAAATTAAATGTAACTAAATGTACAATGTTCACAAACATTTTATATCATTGTTTTAATTTTTTTCCGACTCATTGGCGCCACTGGGCTGGGGCCCCAAAACAGCCCAAACTTCTTGGCATGCATTATCTGGCTGTTTACCTCCGTCTAACATTATAATGCAATTAGTAACCATGACACGTGTGAAGGATTCAGGTTAGATTATCCATGTACAAAGTTATTCAGCTATTTCAATGGATAATCAGTAGGTAGTGGAATAAAACAGTACGGTAAGTACCTTTTATAGCGGGATGAAAAAGGTGATTAAAAAGAAATCCTGCCAGACAAAATCCCACGATAGATCATGCAGGAACCTCTGGGCTAAGATACCTTATGCTAAAACACAGGAGAGATATCTTGCAAATATCTTTTTAATGAGGCTATGGTGAGATAGACATGCACTTCTGCTTCTGCAGTCTACTCGAAACTGAAATGAGCATGCAAAACCAAATTAGTAATTCCCTTGGGGTAATAAACTTCGACCCTCGGGATGTGTCCTAGCTCCACTGAAACCAAGCAGGTTGTTACTATTATGTACATCTAGTGTAGTAATTATGGAAGGAGATGATCTGTTAGGCGGAATAGCAGCCGTCTGTGTTTGTCAAATGTTGGGTTGATTCTACCCATTAGGAATATTAGTGTTGATATAGTGTGTGCGCGGTCTAGTCTGTAGAACCTTAATGCTAAGTGTCGTAGATGTTGTTTAATGAAAGGCACTTCCAAGTCGGCGTGGAGAAGAGTTAAACTTATTCTCAGAATAATCTAGTACTGGAGCCACTCTTCCGTGACCCAGCCAGGATTCTAGAATTGACAAGTGTTCCCGAAGTCTGGATGTACTACCTGCAACGTACTAGCTGGTAACGTAGCGTTATTTGCAAATAAGCAACCTGAGTGTTGGCTCTTGTTGTACGTCATTGATATAAATATCGAAAAATACGGGCTCAAATATTGAGCCCTGCTGAACTCCTATCCGTTTTATATTCAGTGTAGCTCGTGATTGATCTAAATAAACCTTGAAATTGCGATTAGATATGTAAGATCTAATCAGGAGCATTGGCCCTTCTGGGAAGCCGTAGTGTCTTAGATGTCTACGAGATCGTTTTGCCAGACCTGTTCTATGTTGAGGAAGACGACATAGGTTAAGAAGTTTTTATTGAACCCCCTGGTTACATTCTCCACTAGTCTCATTAGCTTATGCGTGGCTGAATATATAATCCTGAAGGCAAGGGCGATTTGCTCTGGCCGCAGTATGTTGTGTGTGTGTAAGAGCTTGTGGATCTGTTTGAGCAGTATTTATACAAACACTTTGCTCAACAATCCTAAAGTCTGAATGAGTCTGCTTTATGTAAATCTTTACTCTCTTTGGGGAAAACGAATATCTCGACCTCAATCTAAGCATCTAAGAAGTGTTATGTTTGGAAATTAGCGTTGTAGATGTCAGTTAAGTATGTGATCGAGCTAATTAAGTCGTGATGGTGATATGACCAAGGGCATTACTGGAATTTTTGTGAGGTTGTTCATTTGGTTTCGGTGATCGTGCTATTGATGTTTCCGTGTAATGTTGGGAAGTAGGCAAACTGTGTTGCTGCTAAGTAAATTTTGTAAGTAATGGGGGCTGGATGATCGCTCATTAATGTTTGACTTTACTGTACAGCGTAATGAGCTGGAGGAAACGGGAACCTCAATGACTGAATATAATAATATTAATATAATCACACTTATTAAATAACCTAACAACGTACAGGCAGAGTTCTTTGTGGATGTTTTATTTGGTATATAAGCTAGAAGAGTTCTCCAATTCATGACAATATCTGTTGAAGAAATTATTGTTTATCCTAATCCAAAGGCGAAATTTAAAGCTAAATATTGTTTACGACTTTTTAAAAAATTTTGAAATATGTATTTAGAAATTGGTTTATTTGATTGCTCTACAAAAAAATATTGGTTGCATCTTTTCGGTTAAAAACAAAAATGTAATCGTTCAGTTTTTCCAACAACGGTGTAACTAAGAGAACGTTTTCTGAGTTTTAAGGCTACGAGAGTTTGCCCAGGCTAAAAGCTCTAGCGATTAGATTGTGCAGGGATAAGGGGTAACTTACGTTCCAAAGTAGTGAAGATAAACTTTACAATATCGCTGAAACTGAATAAAATATTCTGATTTTATTTAACTCAGTTGGGCGGCGTAGGTCAATTTTTTTTAAAATTGTTTATTGTCTTTCCTAATAATAAAGCTAAATTCAGTGTGTGGAGGCAAAATGTGAATATAAATCTAAAATCAGAAAGTTTTAAACGAGAACTGTAGATCCTATTAACAGAAGCGTTCTGGCAATATTGCCGATAAGAAATATTTTCACTTCAAACTCCACCGATGATGAATTTACCCATTATATATAACGTTCCCTTACTCGAAAAATAATTCTAGGCAAAGTAAACAAGCCAACACGACGTGGAGGGGTTTCAAGAAAAGATAACATAAAAACTGTTCTTCAGAATTTTACAGCCTGTAAACGTTATATAGGACAGACCAAAAGGCTTTTAGTGCTATATATGATGAGCGTAAACAACTTCTGAAAAAATCTGAATAAGTTTAATGTTTGGTCAGAGCATCTTAGCTATAATAAAGAGCATCAATTTAATTGCTGCAAAAGAAAAAGAAAAAAATACTTCGTGCATTATTGTTGGGGTCATTCTGCATTAACTGTTTTTGAGAGTTAGTGCATTAAAATATAGTATCATTGAAATAATGTTCTTCAAACTGAGTTTTGTGTTATTTGTTTTTATATTTTTAAGTGTTGTTTTGTTAAATTTAGAATAAATTTGTTATTCCTAAATAGGTAAAAAAGTAAATACTTCTGATTGAAGGATAATAATACATTTTAGCTCCTGAAAAGGATTCAGGTGAAATCGAAACGTAGGACAATATTTCAAAACTAATTTTAAGTCGTTTTAAATTTTATATTCATAATTGTTCGTAATCAGGTAAATAAATATTAAATATGTGAGTGTGTGTAAATGAATGTGCATGCGTTGTATTTTAAAGCAATTGAAAAGTTGTCGTTTAAAATAATTCGTCCAAAAATTGGTTTATAATTTTACTCTATAAATTATTATTTTACAAGTTAATTAATTTGTCGGAATTCGTACACGAAAATGTACTCAGAGCGAATGGACGTTCCTTGTTCCACCGGTGTACGTAGCCTTTGCACCCCTTAATGTCTAGTTGCCACATTAGCCTGAAAGATATATTTTGGACTTTTATGTGAATGTTAGAACTGTCACAAAAGGGTCACTTTAGGAACTGTATCACTACGTTGTTTTAAATTTGTGATTACCTTTTAACGGGTAATTTTGTAGTAATCGTTTTTTAAAACATTCCCGCAATCTGTTATGGCTAACAGTTTCTTTTCCATTGTCCTAGGGACGGTATAGAAGGATAAAAAAACATGGCCATATTGCAACTCCCCTCCTGTATTTACATTTCTAATTTAATAAAGCAGTTGAGAGCAGGTCTAAGCATAAGAGGACTCGATCCCATAATTTTTCCCCTATTTCCAGTGTCACTGACTTATTTTGCCGTTATCTAACGAATGCTTTCTTAACTGATTAACTTCCATTATCCTTCCTCATTCAAGTGAATGCAAATGTTTGATATCTTTTTATGACCTCGATAGAGAGTTACATTAGTTAACTTAAGTTTCGCAATCCAGCCAACCTCGTGCTATAATTGTCCCCTATTCCAATGCCAGGGTTTCAACGTAATTCCTCTACCCTCCTTCCTTGTTTTTACAAAAGGTTGTAATTGGGCCACTCCTTTATCCAATATACTTTCTACAGAACGATTCATGTCCTTACATTAATACAATCTATTAAGGTTGGACATCTAAACTTGATAATTTTTATTTCCTTGATCTCCTTAAAATAAATAAATTAAATTTTAAAATGTTACGGCCTTCTTTGATAAATACTGCACTTTACCATAATTTTCTATCTAAAACATAAGACTTTGTAACTTATAAAACAAATGCTGATATTTATTTACAAGAATTAACGATTTCGGAAGAACTTTCACAAGTAAATAAAAAAATAGCAAGGAGCGAAAGTTATAGTCTAACTCTCTGTACAAATATTCTCTGAGCTTAGCTTGTGAGGATATGTAAAAAACCAATAAAAACATAAACAAAACTCACAAATTAATCATTTATTTACTCATACGCGTTTCAAAGACAAAGTCTACTTAGTAGTAAGTTACTTACAGAGTAGTAAGTTAGAGTTTGTAGTAGTAACACTCACTCATGATGTTGACTTCACGCGTATGAGTAAATAAATGAATAATTTGTGAGTTTTGTGTATGTTTTTATTTGTTTCTAACTCTCTGTGTTACCCTTTAACAACGAGCGTGTTATGACTCTATGGACTGTTGCACCAGGTCGACCTTTTCCTATCGTCAACAAGCAACTGACGTGAGCAGAACGGTTTTGACTTTCCAGCAAAAACTAATCGATTTTGTTTGGACTTTACAGTAATCAATACACTATTTTGAATAACTGTATGAAGCAACTGTAGCGTAATGTTTATTTTTAAATAATTAAAACCTCTAAACCACAAATAACATTTATTCAAATCTTATGTACATTTCAATTGCCCAGCAATCATCTTCAGAGGTATTTTAAAAATACAACTAACAGATTACTTGTATCTTTAAAACACCTCTGAAGATGATTGCTGGGCAATTGAAATGTACATAAGATTTGAATAAATGTTATTTCTGGTTTAGAGGTTTTATTTATTTAAAAATATACACTATTTTGAAGATTTTATTTTAAATGTCTTCTCAAGGATAATGATTTATAAGGCAGATACATAGAGTCTATATATTCTAACATACGGTCTTTGTAACTCATTGAATATATATGCTATGTCCATTGTAACATAACCTACTGCTATTTAAATACGAGTTAGTATTTATCGATTGAATGTAAACCTATGCACATAATTTTTATGAATATCATTCAAGGATTTTAAATATAAGCCTTTCCATTAGGATCACCATATAACAGACAATCCTTAGAAAACAAAATGACAAAAACGAATTATACTAACCTACAAATCCCATATTAGATTCAGTAGCACCAAAAGATGTAGGTGTTTATGCTCCTAGTTGGGCTCGATCAATGTATGTTCAAACCTGTAATAATATTGCTAGCTTGATACTTAGTTATAGATTTTTATTAGATCACTGGTTAGTTAGTTTGTTTTTATTTTTTGCACAAACAGTTGTTTTTTTTCATGGAAAGACTTCAATATATTCGTCAATATTTCCGTAATTGAGGTGTAATTATGAGGTGAAGTTTTAAGCGAGAAGGACGCTCAGTGGAATGGGTGTCAAGGTGGTAGAATATGCGGATGACATAGCTATCCTTGTTAGTGGACCATTTGAAGAGGTCCTCAAAGACCTGCTTCAAGAGGCACTCAAGGTAACAGAAGCATGGTGCAGGGAGAATGCACTATGCATTCAAGGAGAGAAATCTGTGGCACTCATCTTCACTAGGCGATATAAAACTATATCGCTGGAGATGATGGAAGTTGGTAATACCAAAATAAGCTACATTGAGAGCGCTAAATATCTGGATAGAGTTATTCTGGATAGGAAGCTACTCTGGCGTGTGCAGTTGGAGGATAAGTGCAAAAAAGCCATAGCTACGTTCTGGCAATGCAGAGGAGCAATAGGCACGATATGGGGTTTGGGTCCACGTCAGATGAACTGGATTTATTCCGCTATTGTGGTGTCGAGGTTGGTCTTTGCCTCAATCGTCTGATGGGACAGGGCACAGAAAGAAACAAGTAAAAGAATGCGGGACCCAGCGCAGGGGCTCTTCCTTAGAGGCATAACAGCTACAAGGAGAAGCACACCATGTGCGGTCATGAGGGTTATGTTGGGTTTTCCATCCTTGAGTCTTCAAATTAGGATGGAGGCAATGAGAACTGAATACCGGCTACGTTGTACCGGGCAGTGGAAGACAAGTAGCAAACTTCATGAGCAGCTATTTGGTGATTCACTGAAGGAGCTCTGGATAGAACCTCAGGATAAGATACTGTTTCTTAAAAGGGAAAAAGGAAACTACAAAATCCATATTCCTGCAAGAGAGGCATGGGCGGAGTATAGACCCAGACATGGTGAAATCTGGCTCAGCGATGGGTCCAAGATGAAGGAAGGAGTGGGAGCAGGATTTAGTGGACCGAGACACCAAGACAGATTTTGTCATCGCCTGGATGACTACAACTCTGTCTTCCAGGGGGAGGTGCTCGCGATCAAACTATGTGCTGAGGAAATAATAGGGCTGGCAGGAGGGGCAAGACCAGCTGGATTTGCTCGGACAGTCAGGCAGCTCTGAAGGCTTTAGGCAAGGCTAGTACCAGCTCTAGGCTGGTGGCTGAGACTATAGCTTCTCTAGCAGAGCTGAGTAAGTATAATTCACTCAACCTAACCTGGATTCCAGAACATTCTGGCTGGATAGGGAATGAGAGAGCTGACGCCTTAGCAAAACAAGGGTGTATAACTCAAGGACCGTTGCTGAGGGCAGTGGGCATGCTGCCTCAGGTGGGGCGCAAGAGGATTACGGCACATATAGACAGGTTGTGCAGGAAAGAATGGAATGTAACCTTGGGGTGTAACAAATCGAAGGTACTGTGTGGTTACTCAGGAGATTTGTGGGGCAAAGAACTACTCTCCTTAAGTGGACATCAACTCAGAGCTACTGTAGATCTGGTTACAGGCCATGGGAATCTGAGGGGGTTCCAATACAAAATTGGAAAATCTAGGTCCGCTGTGTGCAAGAGATGTGACGAGGAGCAAGAGGAAAGCCCAATCCACGTACTCTGCGAGTGTCCTGCTTTGGGAGCTGCAAGGAGAAAGTTGTTTGGCTGGCAGGTATGTACACCAGAGGATATCAGAAGATTCAGCATCAGGCGGGTACTTAATTTTTACAAAGAAAAAAAATAGCTCCGTATCCACTAAGCTAGTCCTGTGGTATGGATGGGAAGAGAGTACAAAGGCTGCAGCTAAGTGCTCTACACCGATAAGGTCCCTCCGAGTTTTAGTAATAATAATAATAAAATAATAATATCCGGTGTAACAAATTCAAACATATTAAACGCCTCTGTGATATAATAATTAACATAATAATAATGTATGTGAATAACATTTTTATCTGCGTTTATGGATTTATATTAATTGTATTACTAATTTACATTTGATTAAGTCAGATGTTTAAATACAATATAGTTTATAGTTCTTGGATATTTATTGAAACAATTCATGTAGACAATATTTCTTATTCGTATTATGAACTAACTCATTGCTTTATCAGCGCGTAGACATTCGTCAAGAGTACTGCTCATACATTATGTACACATCGATTCCCTATGCATTGCTCTGTTTATTTCCATGTATATTTTGTTTCCCTTCCAACAACAAACACATTCATGTTGCAGCCACAAAACGTGTATTTGTCGTCCCGCCTTCATGCATTTTAAATTGCGTTTAAACATGAATTCCCATTCATAGGAAATAATGTTTGCTTTGTCGGAGTTCGCTGTTTCTAGTTTAATGGCGTACATAACATATTGGTGTTGTGTGATGGTCATACTGAGTATATTTTCTTCAATTTAACGGGTTGGTAAAACATGGCAAGAAAATAGTTATTTGAAAAATTTAATGAACATTATTTTAAAATAATAAGTGTTCTCAATACATACGGTGCAAAAATTCATGCTACAATAAATGCCTCTAAATAAATGATCACGTAGACTATAGTTTTTGCAATTTTGAAGTGAGCGTTAACGTTTTCCAATTTGTAATTGGAGTTTTATTATTAAATACAAGATATTTAGTTTTTCGGTTTAATCGACGCTTAACTTGATAATTTCCCCTTTTTAGAATAACATGGTGTAAGTATAAATATTGATTAAAGTATAATTGTTTTCAAATTTTTTATTCCAAACCGGAAGAGCTTAGCCCCTCTTACGGTAGAGTCTATTCCACCGTTGGACATTCTCAGACATTTTACCTTGGGTGTGTGCCTGTTGCCAATTTTTACACTTGTGGTATATTATAAAGTAGGCCAAATTAAATAATATAATGAAAACGGAAAGGAAAAGCGGCTTTTATCGAGAATGATTAACAAACACCGCTAAATTACTGAAATGTGTTTCCTACTTAAAGACTTAATTTCGAAATGTTTTGTAGCTTCAGCATCTAGACATTTATTTGTTTTTAACCGAAGACATAGGCCTTTTCAAGGGCACTCAGAATTCTGTAATTAGATTCAGCATAAGCTGCAAAATTGAGTAATGTTATTAATCACTTAAACAATAGTTTATGACTATCCGAACTTTATATTTAGTAAATTTGTTAAAACTTACTGAGACAGAAAGTTTTCGATCGCTATGTGCCGATCTTCATCAGTGTCTTCTGCTTGGAGATGTTGGGTCCAGCGGTGGCGGTTTTAAAGGTAGGTTTTCTATAGTATCAAAGAGTATGTGTGATTTGTATTGTGTTTGTTCGTTTAATATGTTTGTATTTTATGTATCTGTAAATTTCATATTGTTCTAGTGTGTTGAGATGTGGTCCTTTTTTGTTGATGTGTAGGATTTCTAAATTATAATAAATGTCTGTGTATTTGTGTCCTGTTTCTTTTAAGTGATTGTAAAATGTTGAGTTGGTGTTATTTTTGTGTTCTTCGACTCTTTGTTTACAGCTCCGACCTGTTTGTCCAATGTAAAGTTTGTTACATTCGTCGCAGTTTAGTTTGTATACGCCTGGTGCTTGTAGTTTATCTTTGTTGTTGGTGTTGTGTAGTATTTTGTATTGTAATTTGTTATTGGTTCTGTATGCTATTTTGTAACCTATTTTTTGAAATTTGCGGGCTAATTTGTTTGTTGTTTTATTTATGAATGGTAATGTGATGTATTTGTTTTCCCTGTCTGTAGTGTTAATTTTAGTGTTTTTTTGTATTTTGTACCATAGTTTGTCTATTATTGTGGTGTTGTATCCATTTGTGTATGCTAAATATTTAATTCTGTCTAGTTCTTTGTTCATGTTTTCTGTGGTCATTAGGACTTCTTTAAGTCTATGGAGCATGGATTTGAAGGCAGCATGTTTGTGTTGGATAGGGTGGTTTGAGGTGTTGTGGATAAGTGTGTCTGTTGTTGTGGGTTTCCTGTAAATGTTGAAGCTGTGTTTTTGTGTGTGGCTTTTTGTTACGGTTAGGACGAGGTAGTTTAGGGATTGGTTGGTTTCAATTTCTGAAGTGAAGTGGAGTTTTGGGTGTAATTTATTAGTGTGGTGAGGAGTGTTTCACATTGACGGGAGTTGCCTCTGTATAGTGTTATGATATCATCGAAGTATCTGTGCCAGTGAATACTTTTGTGTGGGTGTGTTTTGTTTGTGAGTATATTGGTGTTTTCTATGTGTTGTAGAAAAATTTCGCTTAGGACACCACTGATAAGACTTCCCATGGGTAGGCCATCTGGTTGTGAATAGACGTTTGAGTTGTGGGTGAAATAGTTTTGTTCGGTAATGATTTGGAGGATGTTTATGATTTCGGTAACGTGGGTTTTAGGTATATTGTTCTGTATTAATTGGGTTTCTAGGATGTTGAGTGTTTCGGGTATGGGTATGTTGGTGTACATATTTGTTATGTCGAGTGATAGTAGTGTTGAATTATGTGGTATGTTTATGTCTTTTATTTTCTTTATAAGGTTTGTTCTGTTTTTTAAGTGTGTTTCTGTGTTTAAGTTTATGGATTGTCTGATTATTTTGCCAAGTATTTTTCTAATGTATATGCAGGAGCATTCTGGTACCTACTTGATGATGGCTTGGATGGGAACGTTGAGTTTGTGAATTTTGTGAAGAGCGCGGAGGTTAGGTGCTTTAGGGTAAATTTGTTTTAGATGGGATTTTTTGTTTTTGTTGATAATGTATTTAGATGTATTAATTAGTTGTTGATGGTTTTGTGATATTTTTCTGTTGGGTCTGTATCTAGAGTTCAAGAATTCAACACAGCAAGACAAGCTGCAGTTCAAGAATACAGGAATACGGTTTTTAAGGTTAGGAAAATACATGCTCACATACAATTCAATAAATTATGCCTAACTCACAACTTAACACCTACATACGCGAAAATAAACATAAACAACAATAGTAAATCGGCTACCATTACCAAACAAAAAGCAGAAATAATTTACATTAAACTAAGTATCAAAAACCTATACAAAAATAAAGACTTTCTAAATTATAGGTTATACCAACTCCATTTGAATCTCGCGAACACAATCTGACACGATATCACATTACAATTGGTAACATACACACATAATTGGGCAACTTATAAATGAATAAACGTCAAAAATAATCACAAGAAAAAAATTAATTAACTATTGTGTAAAACAAAAAACACAACATACTCTCAACCTACACAAACATTCTAACCCCGTACAGTTAACCAAACTAATACCAAATTCACACAACACAAAATTGATTTAATAGACAAAGGCCTAAAATACAACCTACATTATAAACCAAATAATATAACAAACAGAAACATTATATTACAAACAGAAACAGCCATACAAAAAACCGACACCAAAGACCAAGACTCACTTCGACATGACATAAAAAACCTAACCAAACAGAAAAACATAACCAAGAAAAACATGAATAATGACATTAAAATCGCTGAAAACATAAAAGATAAAGTACAACTAAACAGCATCACACTCACCACAGCAGACAAAAGCTACACTACAGTAATCATTAGTACAAACAGCCTAAATGACAAAATCAATGACTACATAATAAATAATAATATAATACAACAATAATACAATTTGCCTTCAGATCCATGCTCCATAGACTTAAAGAAGTCCCAATGACCACAGAAGACATGAACAAGGAACTAGACACAATTAAATATTTAGCATACACAAATTAATACAACACCACAATAATAGACAAACTATGGTACAAAATACAAAAAAAAAAACAATAAAATTAACACTACAGACAGGGAAAACAAATACATCACATTACCATTCATAAATAAAACAACAAACAAATTAGCCCGCAAATTTCAAAAAATAGTTTACAAAATAGCATACAGAACCAATAACAAATTACAATACAAAATACTACAAAACACCAACAACAAAGATAAACTACAAGCAACTAGGCGTATACAAACTAAACTGCGACGAATGTAACAAATTCTGCATTTTACAAACAGGTTGGAGTTTTAAACAAAGAGTCGAAGAACATAAACATAACACCAACTCAACATTTTACAATCACTTAAAAGAAACATGACACAAATACACAGACATTTATCATAATTTAGGAATCCTACACATCAACAAAAAAGGACCACATCTCAACACACTAAAACAATTTGAAATTTACAGACACACAAAATACAAACATATTAAACGAACAAACACAATACAAATCACACATACTCTTTGATACTATCGAAAACCTACCTTTAAAACCGTCACCGCTTGACCCAACATCTCCAAGCAGAAGACACTGATGAAGATCGGCACATAGCGATCGAAAACGTTTTGTCTCAGTAAGTTTTAACAAATTTACTAAATATAAAGTTCGGATAGTCATAAACTATTGTGTAAGTGAATATTAAGATTCACCGAACGTAATGGACTACAAAATTCAAGAATGAGTAATGCTAGATTTTTACCAATAGTTTGTAATAATTGTAACTGTGACAATCATCTCGTTGCAACACACCCTAACTATCTCTCCAACTTCTACTCTAGTAGATCATGTTTGTATAAATGTTAAACACGTTGATTATATCACATAATGTCATTGCAGAGAATTCAGTTTGAACATACTGGACATGGAGCTGTACAATGAGGAAAGTTGACAAGATGTTGATCACAACTAAACTGGTTTTTAGTACCTGTGTAAGAAAAACAAATGGTTCTATGAGATAATATAACCTAATCTAACCTAACCTATTAAAACAAAACCCAACACAGTACAGCATAGTTTAGCCTAACCTAACCTAATCCAAAATCATGAAGTAACCTAAACCACGATGCATCGCAGCCGAGCCTAGTCTACTATACGATGATCATATCTGTCACAACGTAATGTAGGATTAAACGTAATGTGTCTTTCAACCCCGTACGAAGTAATAAATCCATGTCCCTGAGGCCTTTTTAACTGGAAGCATGAGGGAGGTGATTGGTTGACTGCTTCCTATATTACTCTAACCCTTATATATGCGTTACTATTGTAACCAGGGTTGTGGCTGACGTAACTGTGGCTACGAGAGGCTTGCTGACAGATATTTTATGCCAAAACATTAGCATATATATCAACGGTAGATAACTACCCATATTTCTTTCAACAATATCCATTGTTTTAAATAATAATCTAAGTTATCCATCTCAAACTGTGTTTCCTCAAATGGTGATACTTATTTTGCACAGGCTTAGTATAGGCTTAGTACAGGCTTAGTAAAGGCCTATTATAGGCTTAGTAAAGGCTTAGTATAGGCTTAGTAAAGGCTTAGTATAGGCTTGGTATAGTCATATTAAAGGCTTAGTATATGCTTAGTATATTCTTAGTAAAGACCTAGTATAGGCTTAGTAAAGGCTTAGCTAGGCTTAATAAAGGCTTAGTATAGGCTTAGTAAAGGCTTAGTATAGGCTTATTAAAGCCTTAGTATAGGCTTAGTAGAGGCTTAGTAAATGCTTAGTAAAGGCTAAGTATAGGCTTAGTATAGGCCTAGTATAGGCTTAGTAAAGGCAAATTCAACAGTGTATTAGCTTATTACAATAACATTTTCAGAAAATAAATACTTTTCTCTGCTTACTGGATTCAGTTTGATCGATTATATTTTAAAATAGTGTACATATTACTATCTATATTGACTATATTGCCTCTGGAGAAATAACGGGGAGAACGGAAAACTTGATGATGTATAAACAGAGCCAATAATGGACTGGTTGACATAATAACAAGGTGTACATGTTATTACTAAATAACTTTAGTAAAGAAAGTTATTGGGTAGTTTACTGTAACAAAAAGTTGATTACTAGCTGGCTGGTGTCATTATTTCCCTGCGAACCATCTTAGAACATGTCGAGGAGACAAAGTTACCAGTAGACCTTTTATATTTAATCTAACAACTGCTCCTTGTTTAAAATTATGAAATAAATTTTGTTTATAAAAAAACAAATTAACTTTCAACCTGCCTTAGTTACTTCTTCTGGGCTAAAGTATAAACAAAAAAGTCCATTCTATGTGGGATCCAGCATCATTTGATTAAAGTAGTAGTTAGAATAAACTTTAGGCTTAATAAGGTTGAATGTTTACATTTAGTATTGAATTTATTCTATTAATTATGGTTCCACTGAGTTGAGTATAACCATTGTGTAAAATACTCTTCAGTTTTATATTGCTTTATGTATATCTATTCTAGTGTAGTGTCTTATTCCTTCATATCTACACCAGTTTAATATTCATAATCTCGGAGCTTTCGAAATAGTAATATTAAAATACGGCGGCTGTAATATTGTAATGACAAGAGGGATTTTAAGTGTCTAGAAGTTGGCACAATGACGCCCTCAACGTTTTACTGAAACGCTATTCAAAACAGACCATTATACACGGTTTATTAAGCTGCTCACTTTACAGCGGTGCCAACAAAATGCAAATTTCATATTTTAATAAAGTATTTATTGTAACGTTGTCTGTATAGCGTCACCATTTTCTTTACAATGATTCACTAAACTTTATTATAAAAATATCTTTATAAATTACTTCAATAATTTTACATATTTACCTTAATGTTGGAGTTCAAAATACTTTTCTCCAAGCCCTTAAAAAGAACGCTTCATGGGGAACCTGATAAAAGGATAACGTCATATAGTTTGATTTATAAAACATATTCATGGACGTCAGAAATACCAAAGAACCTAGTATAACCTTATACAAGTTTTTATTGCAGTAGTCTCTCGCTATTCGCGGGGCTTACGTTCCCCGAACTTACCGCGAATACTGAAACCAATTGAATATGGAAAGGGGATGGTTACGCTCCACCGAAAACGTTAACAATAATTACAGCTACACTGTACACTTATAAAGTAGCATGGTATATTTGCGTACTACGAAATTACATAGCCTACATATTTTTATTGTTGACTTACGTTTCCTTCAATCCAAAACACGAAAATTCTATTAATGTTGCGCGCTCCCACACTCAGATACAGGCGTTTTTCATTGTAAACACTATTCACTAAAATATTATACACTTGATTTCAGACCAAAAACCTTTCAAGGACTGTTAATTAGATTTTTAAAAACTTGTTATTTTACTGTGTGTGCAATTTTCTTTTAGTTCTTTACACATGTTTTTATATAGCAATAGTGCTTCTTCCAGTTGTCGATTAAATTTTAATTTTCTAGAGATGGATCAATTTCAGTAACGGTTGCAGCTAACTGTTTAGCTAAACATAAAATTTATCTGACAGATTTTAATGCCAAGTTCAGCCACACATTTTAATGATTTCTTCATCCTCGTTATCCGAGATAGGCATGGTTCGGTAATTAATTCTTCCAAGTCCTCGTTCACACTTTTCAAAAGATTGTCGACATCTTCACTGTTAATGGCTTCAAATCCTTCACCATTAATGTCATCTGCTATTGGACAATATCAGGAAGAACGTTGTGAGGATCTGATATGTGACCAGACATAGTCCTGGTTAACAGTGTCTGGTCACAGTTTCCAGCCACTAAAATCGATGATGGTTTTAGTTCGTCCACTGATACTTTTATTTTAGCAATGTATTTCACGATTGCAGGAGCAACACTTCCACGTTAGGATGTAGAATTTAGATGAGGAGGGTGACCAGGGGCATTGTCTATTACGAGGAGAACTCTAGAAGGAATTCGATTTCAAAAAACATTTTGAATCTTTTGAATTTGTCAAACCAACCTTTACTTGCTAAAAATTATTGACTGTCGGTTTGTTTACCACCGTCTTGAACAAAATGTCCTTACAAAAGCCTAGCTTTTTCACAATTAAATATCGAACTCAGTGGAATACTTTTTTTGGGATTGATCTTTTATGCACACGCTCGAGGTTTTTCTATTTTATCGATGTTTATATTGCGACACACAGAGGCAACTTTCGCCGATTGACATATCCCCTCTCTGACACCCGTTATTATATTTTCTTCATGTAACGCTCTGTTGACTTGTTAACTCTTCGCCACAGATGCTATACTTTCACCTCATTTTGATATATCTAAAAGCCTAATTTACCTATTCAACGGCAAAACGTTTTTGTGCCTTTTCTTGGCCCTATCAGACCTTGATGGAATTATAATTCGGATAAACAATTAAAGGAAAAAGATAAAACTAAACAAAACAGATTCACTTAACATTTCCACAAGTAGATTCAACGTTTCGAAAATGATAAGGAGATGTGTCATCTCTTTGGTAACTCAAGGGAAAATAAAATCCGAGTTATTTACGGATTCCTGATAAGATTATGAGTGTTTGAATTTCGAAAACTAATAAATCAGCAGTAAGTAAACTGAAGTGGTGCTAAACGTATGTATGGAACTGAATGAGGGCGTCGGATTGACTGAACGTTGTGTGTCAGTTGCGATAACGACTTGAAAGAGAGTCGTTATAAATAAGTAATGCTTATATTTTGGCCAAACATGGGCAGCAGTTAAATTACTCTTCTTGTATTCGACATATATTAGCGGAAAATGCTGTAATTTTGCCAACCGCGAATACCGAATCAGCGAATAAGCGAGGGACTACTGTAGGTATTCCTGCAGGTATTTATTGTACCCTTTATCATTATGCCCTATAGAAAAAACAGACACTTCAAAATATACACAACGTGATATAGCCTTTTTTATTATTATAATGTTCTAAAATGTTTTACGTTTGCACATTTTAAAATTATAATTTGAATTTGTATTTAATGCGGTATAGTCTGTACACTTAATTATAAAACATTAGATATTTTTTTTGTCACTGACAAACTAGACAACTATATTCAATGTTACCGTTTTGGAAAATAAATAACTTTCCTTAGACATATATTTCTACATATTACTATTGAACAATGCATTAAGTATATTAACCTACGAGTAATAAATGTAGCTGTTGTGTAAAATTATATTATGTTAATCGATTATTTAATAAAATACATGATATTTCTGTATTTATAAAAAATTGCAATTGAAAATTACTCAAACCTAACCTTCAAACAACCACGAAGTGAAGTGGAAAACAGCTGATAGCACTACCAGTCACGTTTTGCATTAGGCAATCATTGAGGAAAAATTGTTGATCTGTGGATTGTTACACCCTGACGTGTGAATCTGTAAGTGATGACGTAACATTCCATCAATTTACTAATGTGTCGTTGCACATAGGATTTTACACCAGAAACAATTCTGGTAGCTCGAGCATTATTTTCCTTCAATTTCATATATCCTAAATTAAATTATTACTGTGTTTTATAGACCACTACAACGTTACATACGATAAGTAAGTTTATAATGCTCACAAATACAATTTCGCATATTTGATGTAGTCTTTCAGTTTGGCCTTTTGTCGTGGCCGAGTGGTTTGCCTGGTTGTTGATTGGACAGGTGTCGCGAGGTTTTTGATTGAACAGGTATCATGAGGTTGTTGATTGGACAGGTATCATGAGGTGAGTTCTTGTAAGAAGATAAAAGCCGAATTGAACGATAGCCTTTATTGCACTTTTACACTTGTACACATTTTACTTCTTCACTTAAACACATATTATGTAATCTTATTACATAATTCAACACATGTTACACAGTTACTCGGACAGAGTAACGTGCTCCCTGAAGGTTTCGAGGAGCAACACGCTCCTCGAGCAATCTACTGAGATTGGTAATGGGTGATTGTGTCCCTGTGGTTTTATAGTATCTAGACATTCCTTGAATTATTTCCAGAACATTCTCTGTTATCTGGAATCTTAATGGGTTTCTATAATATTTTAATTGTTTTAACTTAATTACTAGCAATTTACGTATTGCGTCTTAGAATTTAAATATCTATTATGTCATATTTGAAAATATAGGGTGTTACAAAAGGCAGGTAACCATTGGGGCACAACACCTCCCTTACCTTTTAAAATGTTTTGCCATATATTTGCAAAACATTTAAATTTCAACTCAAAACATTTAAATTTGATTCTTAAATTTTGATTCATTAACAATCATTTACTACTATTAATTACAATAATTATTACATTCTCATTATAATTAGTAACCTTCATTCAATCTCATTACAAAGTAAATTACAATATAAATGACATTCATTTATATTTATCTTATTCATAAGTAATGCATACATTACATTTATCAAATACCATCAATCATCATAATCATTCTTATCACTATATTCTTCAATTTTACATCAAATTTATAATTACATTTATTCGTTCATTATAATGATACTTTTCATTATTCTTTAATTTCATTAATAACACAATGAATTCCTCAATTATTATCATTCATCACTTTTGCAATTACAACATCATTAATTACATCATTATTCTTATCATTAACAATCTTTAAATACATAACTAACTTCAACCTCAATTTATTAACATTATCTTTTATTACTGATTGATTAACTACTTTTACAATTTATAATCTTTATTAACTATAATCATTTATTACTCAATTAATGAAACAAAATTACTGTTAGTTATTATTTATAATCTTCAATTATTACATATTTATCAACTGTTATCATTAACATTTTGTATCAATCATTAATTATATTTATCCATTGTAATTAATTATTACACTTTTCTCATTATACTCAGAATATTACTTTTACAAATCCACTTTTATCAACCATAATTTATCTCATTTTTAAATTATTACTTTAAATCTTTAATTGCATTAAATAATCTAGTGAATTGGAAATTCATAAATTTTCACCTTCATTTTCAAGTTATGTTCACCTCTGACTGGCTATTTCTATTTCACGATTCTTTAAACATCTATGTAATACATCATCATGTATTTTATTTTATCTTTCTTTACTAAAATGCATTTTTTCCTTCATATTCTTGAGACACGTTTGCTTCACTTCTTGTTGTCGGTAAACTGTTTTCAATTTTCTTTTTTTTTACTATTTACCATAGGTTTATTTTTTTTTACTTCAATTATTTCATACGCTATCTATTTAATTCATCTTTTAAATTTTAATTTCTTCTTCAATACGAAGTCTCTTTATTGGTATTGTAATATTTTGCACCTCATGTCATACCTTATACCTTAATTCCAATACCTTTTGTAATAATTTCGCCTTAATTAATATTTTTCTATTGTTAATCTTAATTACTTGATTGCTCATAATTGGATAGAATCTCCTCATTATATAATTTTGAAACGCAATTTGTCAAATATGTTGTAAACAATACAATTAAGCATAATTATTATTATGTAACTCGTTCTAGAAGCTTCTGTGTACTACGTGACAGAATGCACAAAATTCATGTTATCTTGTAAAAATATGTATTTTATCACACAAAATTATGTAACTAATGAGCTTTTGGTGGTGACAAAAATCTAAAATCTTAGTCAAGTCTTTTCTCTCAACTCTTCAAGTTCAGACGTATCTCAGAACAGCTCCTTCATTTCAACAGGTTGCGTAAGTGTACTCTACTTCACAAAATCTCTAATTCGTTTCTATTACTTTCAAATATTCTAAGTCAATCAATATTCAATCTTACTTCTCGTAATTCAAGTTATACTATTCTTCAAATTCTTTATTTCAATATCTTTCTTAATATCTCTCTCTCTCTCTCTATATATATATATATATTTCTATTTCTATCGTCTCCCATTCAAGTATAATAATACAGCTAAGACTGTATGGAAATTCATTACAAGTTCTATATAAGGTAATCTAGACGAAACCCACACGTTGGTGGTAGCATTCGTGTCCATTACATTAGAGTTGAAAGCCTCTAAGTTGGTGAGTAGTCATAGCAGTGAAAGCCTCTTAGTTGGTGAGTACGCCAGTGTAGAAAGCCTCTAGGTTGGTGAGTAGTCATAGCAGTGAAAGCCTCTTAGTTGGTGAGTACACCGAGTATTGGTACGTACTAGACTGAACCCAATGGAGTGAGTCGTCATTGTAACATCCAACATTACCTACCATTCTATTCCGTACTAAGGTACAGTGCTAAGGCACGTTTCGTAAGAAACACAATTCCTAATTCTAATTCTATGTCAAATATCCAGGCAGTAGGTCCTGAGATATTCTAATTCCCATTTCTATTTCTATTTCTAAATCGGGAGACATTCTAATATATTTATAACATATCACGCAGGAAGACCTGAAGTGATTATCACTAATTCCAAGTTCCACAAGAGAGATTTCAATTTCCATTTTTTATGTATTGTCTTATTTAAAAGTCTTATTTCTTTTTAAAATGCTATAAAAGATTATATAGTTAAATACGAATCACCAAAAACTCATTCTAATTACTGTTTAACTAAATAAATAAAAATACATTCTTGAATAAAAATACATTCTTGTCTCTCAAGGGTTTCTTATTTTTCCACTAAAGAATAAGTGGTGGCAGCATTATCTTCAATATTAACCTCTGATCTAACAATTTAGAGTACATTACGTAACCTGATCATCAAGAAATCCAACAGCTCATCATCACATGTGGTGTCAACGTTGAAAACCAGCGCAGAGCACCACAAAATTGGCGGCAGCGGCGGGATATACCAAGGAACATCTCTCTACGATTTACCGAACAACATACCCAACGATCATCTCGGGATATTACCAAAATTAAGGATCGCACCACGCATCGACTCTACCAGTGTCGGCATTGCTCGTCAACCATCACCATCATAATCGTCATCATCGTCTGATTTGACTCCTACGTTGATGGATGTCTCCAGGTTCATTCTTTTGTTGTGAGTTCCTTCAACGTAGTTATTTCTAATATATATAAATATATATATGTAATAATTGACTAGAATTAATTACTTAATTCTAATATTTCCACTAAGCGTAACGTAGCTAACAAGTACATGTAATCATAAGCACAAGTAAGCTTAATTACATCTAACCTTATTCTAGTAGGGCTTGCTAGCGATTTAGAGTTTGTTTTGTAGTAATCTTATTTTATTACAAAATTACCTGTTTCTCCTAAAAAACAGGACGTAGCTTTATTAAATTAATAAAGTGATTTAACTTCTTTTATTTTTATTTTATTTTTTTTTTATTTATTCAAAATTTATACAGAGTTTATTAAAATTATATTAATTCTTTATTGAATTTTTACCAAAAATTTATATCAATTTCTTTACTTAATTAAATAATATTTTATTTATTGTTTATTGATAATTAATATTTTGATAATTACAATGGCAACATCAACACAAAATACAGAGATAACAGATTCAATTAAAATAGAAACACTAATTAACATGGTTCCAAAGTTCGATGGAAACAAATCATTACTTTATGACTTTATCGATAACTGTGATCTAGCAACTTCATTAGCTAAAGATAATAACAAAAGAAACAATTTGTTAACTTTTATCAAAAGTAAAATCTTTGGAAATGCCAGAGCACTAATTCGCAATAGAGAATTCGACACATGGGAAGATTTACGAACGCACATTATAGAAACTTATTCCGACAAAAGATCACACGCGCAATATCAACTGGAATTAAATCTTTGTAAACAAGGTTTCAATCAAGCCGTTTCCGATTACGCACATAAGGTAGAAAACTGTCTTATTAAATTAACTAATAGTCTTGATCCTAATCTAAATTCAGTAGAACGACAAGCTAACGTAAAACTTCTACGTACTCAGGCATTAAATATTTTTATCAGTGGATTAAATAAAGATTTAAACATACTCGTTAAAGCACAGAGACCTCATACACTTGAAGATGCAATCAGTCTAGCTCAAGCTGAGGAACTAGAACAAAAATCTCGACATGAGATTAATAATTACGTTAATCGTCCTAAATCTTTTCAAAACACTAGGCCTTTTAATAATTCGAAACCTTTTAATACTAAACCATTTATTAATACTACTTCTATACACAGCCTTGGACTAACAGATCTACAAATCAAAATTTTCAAAGATATAATCAACCAAGAATGTCTGATCAAAACATATGTAGATATTGCAAAAAACCAGGACATGTGATTGAACAATGTAGAAAAAGAGAATATAATAACAGGTATTTTCAGAATCAAAATCCGAATGCGAATTTTCAAAATCCCAATCAGAATTTTCAAAATCAAACTAGAAACGATACTACCAAACGGACTGAACAATACAAACCAAAGCAAAATACAAAAAACTAATAAACCTCCCAAGTGACTGTCGTACTCAGGGAGATCAACATATAAAAATCGACGGAGAAAGTAATTTAAAATCAGAAACAGTTCAATCAGAAAATTCATCAAACACAGATCATAAGGTGTTATTACCAAACTTTAACAAACACATAAATCAATTAAGCGATACTATAACTATCACACTTCCTATAGAACAAAATGATGAATTGAAATGCTTTACATTCTTAATAGATACCGGAAGTGATATAACAATATTTAAAAAGTCTAAAATAAAATTCCAAGATGAAATCGATTCAAACAATAGAATTACAGTATATGGAATCTCTTTAAATGAACTACAAACAGAAGGCTCCTGTGACTTACAAATCTTAATAGACAATAAAAAGTATTTACATAACTTCCAAATTTTTAATGACAATTTAATAACAACTAAAACTGACGGTGTAATAGGAAATGACTTCTTAAAAAAGTATAACTGTCAAATAGATTATAATTCTTATACCCTCACAATAAATAATGAACACAAAATTATTTTAGAATCTGAATCTGAATCATCTCCAACATTAAAGCCTAGAACTGAAACTGTAATAGCTGTATCAGTAACTAATCCAGATATTGAGAAAGGAATGATTTCCAAAACAGAAATTCATGAAGGCATTTATTTAGCATCAGCAATAGTAAAAGTAAATTCACAATTCAAATCTTTAACAACAATTCTTAATACTACGGATGAAAATTTTAAACTCCCTCCTATCAAAGTAACGTTAGAACCGCTTCCTAAAGAACAAACAACAAATAAATTAGAACATTTTGTTGGAAAAATAAGCCAGTCAAATAAATCTGCAATTTCCCGAATAAAACAGTTAGAAAATTTGTTGAGACTAGATCATTTGAATAAAGAAGAGAAAAGTTCTATTTTAGAAATATGTAAAGAATTTAATTCAATATTTTATCTAGATGGTGACCAATTACCTGAAACTTCTGTAATAAAACATACAATCAAAACAACAACAGATATTCCAGTAGTCACGAAAACATATAGATATCCGGAAGTACACAAACAAGAAGTACATAGACAAATAGACGAAATGTTAAACCAAGATATAATATGTCATTCTACTTCACCTTGGACAGCACCTATCTGGGTGGTACCTAAAAAACAAGATTCATCTGGTAAAACAAAATGGCGAGTAGTAATAGATTACCGAGGCTTAAACGCTATAACAATCCATGACGCATTTCCATCGCCAAATATCACCGATATATTAGATCAGCTAGGTAATGCAAAATATTTTAGCTGTTTAGATTGTTATTCAGGCTTCCATAGTATTAAAATTGCAGAAGAAGATGCACATAAAACTGCTTTCTCTACAGATCTAGGACATTACCAATTCAACAGAATGCCTTTTGGATTAAAAAACGCACCAGCTACATTCCAGCGATTAGTGAACACTATTTTATCAGGATTACAAGGAACCAAATGCTTTGTCTATATGGACGACATAGTAATCTATGGTACAAATTTAACAGATCATAATAAAAAACTCGAAAATGTTCTTCACAGATTACGAAACAGTAACCTAAGGTTACAACCAGATAAATGTGAATTTTTAAAATCAGAAATAATATTTTTAGGTCATCAAATTACAAGCGAAGGAGTAAAACCAAACCCTGAACGTGTACAAGCCGTAAAAAACTATCCAAAACCCAAAAATGTTAAGGACATACAAGCTTTTCTAGGACTATGCAATTACTACAGACGTTTCATTAAAGACTTTGCTCTAATCGCAAAACCATTAACAAACTTGACCAAAAAACAAATACCATTTGATTGGACACAAAAGCAACAACTAGCCTTCGAAACACTAAAAGAAAAACTAATATCAGATCCTATATTACAATACCCAAACTTTGAGGAAACTTTCATTTTAACAACGGATGCTTCATCTTATGCTATATCAGGAATATTATCTCAAGGAGAAATCCCAAACGATTTGCCTATTTCTTATGCATCTAGAACGCTAACTTCAGCGGAATGCAATTATTCAACAATAGAGAAAGAACTTTTAGCCATCACATGGTCAGCAAAATATTTTCGACCATATCTCTATGGGAAAACATTTATCATATATACAGACCATAAACCCTTAATATATCTCTTCAGCGTTAAAGATCCAGGCTCAAGACTTGTAAAATTCAGGCTTAAATTGGAAGAATATGATTATGAAATTAAATACAAACCAGGGAAACAAAACACTAATGCAGACGCCTTAAGCCGAGCTCCTACCCTTTCAGAAAACAAGGTTTTCCAAACCTTTAAACAAGAACCTACATATTCCGACTTTCTAGAAAAAGCTAAATACACTTTAATAACAAACAATAACATTTCTGAAACGTCAAAAAACATATTACAATGTAAAGACAATATAGGAATCCCTATTTCGGAAGATTTAAACCTGGACAATAAACTATTTAATAACTTCCAAAATCAATATAACCACTTAGAAACGTTGGAAGAAAATAATATAAAGGTAAAAGAAATAATAGCATTCGAAGAAAAGGGGAGAACAATAATCTATCTAGTACTTAAACAGTTTAATGAAGGTATTATTCTAAATGAAGACCTTTTTTCCACATTAATAAATTTAAAGAATTATCTCATTCTAAATAACCTAATATCAATATCCTTGCCTCCTCTAAACGAAAACGAAACGCATTGGCCCGAAATAAGATCTATGTTAAGATACATTTTCCGAAACACTCAAATTAAAGTAACCATTTATCACAATAAACTACAAGAACCAAAACCAGAAGATATACTCAAAATTTTAAAAGAGTTTCATTCATCACCACATAGTGGACATTTTGGATTCGATAAGACTTACAACAAAGTTAAAAAATATTATTACTGGCCTACAATGACAGAAGACATTTTGAAATTTGTAAAAACTTGTCAATCTTGCCAACAAAATAAACTAGTAAGGAAAAAACATATAGCACCAATGATAATAACAGACACAGCAGATAATCCTTTTGGTAAAGTAGCTCTTGACATCGTAGGACCCCTACCGATGACGGAATCAGGAAACAAATATTTATTAACAATTCAAGATAATTTAACAAAATTTTCACAAGCCAATCCAATCCCAAACCAAGAAGCAGAGACCGTAGCAATAACATTTGTTCACGAATTCATTTGTAGATTTGGATTACCATTACAAATACTAACAGACCAAGGATCAAATTTTACTTCAAATTTATTTAAATCAATTGCAAAACTATTTAAGTTAAAACATATCCAAACAACAGCTTATCACCCTGAATCAAATGGAGCACTAGAACGAACTCATCATACAATTTCAGAATATTTAAAACATTATATAAATGAAAAACAAACTGACTGGGACGAATGGATACCAACAGCTGTATTTGCTTTTAATACAACTGAACATACATCTACTAAATTCACACCATACGAACTCGTATTTGGACATTCACCAAGACTCCCATCGGCAATAACACAAGATCCTGTATTTCAATACACATATGATGATTATATTGAAAATCTTAAATTGAAATTAAACAAATCCCATGAAATCGCAAAACAAAATCTCGAAAAAGCTAAATTAAAGAACAAGGAATACTACGATAGAAAATCAAAAAATCAAGAATATAAAATTGGAGACTTTGTCTATTTAATAAACGAATCTGCAAAGAAACTAAACCCTCAGTATTTAGGACCTTACGAAATAATAGCAATGACAACACCAGTAACAGTGACATTAAAAATTAAAAATAAACACGTAAAGGTACACATAAATAGAATTAAACCTTGTCATTAACATTAAACATTGTTTCAGACACATTGCCCAGGGGCAACGACTTTATAGCGATACTCCAATTTCACGTTCAAGTGGAATATTTTACGAAAACATCGGCAATGCACAATTCATCACAAGCAGTTGGTAGCTAATATCATACCTCAATGTATCGGCACTAGAAGAAAAACTTACCTTGTTTCAACAAACACTCATCACTACGGATAATTTATGTGATTACACACTACTAACAACGTCTTCAGCATGCACTTCGACTCTCCAAAACATTAAAAAGCTCCTACCCACTATAATAGAGCAAGATACATCATTCAAAGACCTTGTAGGACATTCTAGAACCAAAAGAGGACTCTTTAATGCAGTCAGTAAAATTTTTAAAGTATTAATTGGAACAATGGATGCAGACGATGCAGAATACTACAACAACGCAATAAATAACATTAAAACAGATGAGCAAGATTTAAACAATCTTTTAAAAACACAATCGCATGTAGTTCTCTCTACAATTTCAAATTTCAATAACACTCTACATAACTAATTTACATAATACAGCAGAAACATTAAATAATAACATATACGTCCTAAAAAATTTTACTAAATTTGCAACTACAACATTACAAATACAATATTTAAGGCAAAACATTGAAGATCACATAACCTTTTTACTTCTTATATTTACAGAACTAAACAAAGAATACTCAAACTTAATAAATTCAATTCTTTTCGCAAAGTTAAATATCCTACATCCTTCAGTTTTAAGTCCCTCTCAAATATTATCAGAACTAATCAAAACAAAGAAATTCTTACCTCCAAATTATATGTATCCTTTTAGTTTAAATAGGAAAAATATGTATATCATACTTAAACTTGCAACATTGACAGCATATTATATGGAATCAAAATTAATATTTATAATAAGTTTTCCAATTGTAGAAAATACACAATTTACGTTGTATCACCTTTTCCCACTACCTGTATCCCATGAAAATAATACTTATGCTTTTATTAAACCAAAAGTAGCAATGTCAATAAATAAACTATTGTATACATCTTTCAATTCTTTATCAAATTGTCAATTAATGTTTGAAAATAGTTATGTTTGTTCAAAAGAAAAACCATTTTATAATACATTTTATCATAGCAGTTGTGAATCAAACCTATTGATTATACAAAAGACTATTCCAAAACATTGTGATATAAGAATCAATTTTGTAGATAATGAAATATGGTATCAATTAAATCAGAAAAACACATGGTTATATATTGTACTAGATAAAAGCTATGTAACAATAGATTGTCAAACAGAAGGGATTCATGATATAGAAATAAGAAAAACAGGTTTATTTAGCCTTGATCCTAAATGTAAAGCTTATACTAAATCTGTAACCTTAATTCCTGAAATTCAATATGATAGTGAAATTGCTATATATATTCCCGACATACTTTAATTCCAATTAATAAAAGTTATCCAATTCCTTCATTTCCATCACTAAATATTATTCCAGTTCATATTCCTATATCAAATTTAGAAGAATTAAAAACTACTAGCTTTAAATTAGAACAAATATCAATGTTAGCAGATCAATTAGGTCATAAATCTGATGTTACTTACAAATTAAGACTTTACGATAATATCATGATTTTTGTAAGTGTACTTACTATAATCACAATTATGTATTATTTATTCAAATTTCTATTTTATATCAGAAAAAGGTATTATTCAATAAGACGTCAAAATCAATTAATGATAACAAGTTCAGATAACTCAGAACAAGATGATGACATTGAACTCCAAAATGTAACCCCATTACTAGAAGAAACCACTGACAATAATCCTAGTACTAATCAACCTTCAGCAATACCATTACCTTCTCCACGTCCTACTACACCTACTAGAAGACGCAGTGCACGTCTTAAAGATAGAGTATAAAGTTTAAAGGCGAATCGAGGACGATTTTTCTCGATAAGAAGGGAGGAATGTAATATTTTGCACCTCATGTCATACCTTATACCTTAATTCCAATACCTTTTGTAATAATTTCGCCTTAATTAATATTTTTCTATTGTTAATCTTAATTACTTGATTGCTCATAATTGGATAGAATCTCCTCATTATATAATTTTGAAACGCAATTTGTCAAATATGTTGTAAACAATACAATTAAGCATAATTATTATTATGTAACTCGTTCTAGAAGCTTCTGTGTACTACGTGACAGAATGCACAAAATTCATGTTATCTTGTAAAAATATGTATTTTATCACACAAAATTATGTAACTAATGAGCTTTTGGTGGTGACAAAAATCTAAAATCTTGGTCAAGTCTTTTCTCTCAACTCTTCAAGTTCAGACGTATCTCAGAACAGCTCCTTCATTTCAACAGGTTGCGTAAGTGTACTCTACTTCACAAAATCTCTAATTCGTTTCTATTACTTTCAAATATTCTAAGTCAATCAATATTCAATCTTACTTCTCGTAATTCAAGTTATACTATTCTTCAAATTCTTTATTTCAATATCTTTCTTAATATCTCTCTCTCTCTCTCTCTCTCTCTATATATATATATATATATATATATATATATATATATATATATATATATATATATATTTCTATTTCTATCGTCTCCCATTCAAGTATAATAATACAGCTAAGACTGTATGGAAATTCATTACAAGTTCTATATAAGGTAATCTAGATGAAACCCACACGTTGGTGGTAGCATTCGTGTCCATTGCTCTAGAGTTGAAAGCCTCTAGGTTGGTGAGTAGTCATAGCAGTGAAAGCCTCTTAGTTGGTGAGTACGCCAGTGTAGAAAGCCTCTAGGTTTGTGAGTAGTCATAGCAGTGAAAGCATCTTATTTGGTGAGTACACCGAGTATTGGTACGTACTAGACTGAACCCAATGGAGTGAGTCGTCATTGTAACATCCAACATTACCTACCATTCTATTCCGTACTAAGGTACAGTGCTAAGGCACGTTTCGTAAGAAACACAATTCCTAATTCTAATTCTATGTCAAATATCCAGGCAGTAGATCCTGAGATATTCTAATTCCCATTTCTATTTCTATTTCTAAATCGGGAGACATTCTAATATATTTATAACATATCACTCAGGAAGACCTGAAGTGATTATCACTAATTCCAAGTTCCACAAGAGAGATTTCAATTTCCATTTTTTATGTATTGTCTTATTTAAAAGTCTTATTTCTTTTTAAAATGCTATAAAAGATTATATAGTTAAATACGAATCACCAAAAACTCATTCTAATTACTGTTTAACTAAATAAATAAAAATACATTCTTGAATAAAAATACATTCTTGTCTCTCAAGGGTTTCTTATTTTTCCCCTAAAGAATAATTGGTGGCAGCATTATCTTCAATATTAACCTCTGATCTAACAATTTAGAGTACATTACGTAACCTGATCATCAAGAAATCCAACAGCTCATCAGCACATGTGGTGTCAACGTTGAAAACCAGCGCAGAGCACCACAGTATAATTTCATCTCTAATTTTGTCCATTTCAAAATCTCATAATCATTTTTTTCAGATTTGTATGTGCACAACTTTAAGTTCAACATTTTGATCCAGACTCAATAATAACAACTCTTGACTCATTTTCTATGAAGTTCCAATATCTATCTCGAGTACTTTTCTTTTAATTTACATCTTAACTCTGCTATTTCAGTTTCTCTTTTTTTTCTTGTTCAAGCCTTATTTATTTATTTTTAATTTAAAACTTTTTCCTAGCTGTCATAACTTTCAATTTCCTATTCTTTTTTACTACATAAAACGCCAAATTCCATTTCAAATACTTGCAATTTTGAATTTGTATTTGATGGCACATTTGTTCCATTATGGTTTTCAAAACGTACGGCATTGTCTGATTTCAGATCCTCTATATTAGACCTATACTTCACGTTAAATCTATTCATATTTTCTCTACTTCCTTTTTCTTCTGTTTCATCAAAATAGTATATAGCGTTAATGAGCGAATATCACAATTTTTTTTAAATCCTATCCTTCAATATTCTTTTCTTTTTTTTTAATTTGAGTTATCCTTCATTAGGCTTTCTTTAATTTCTAATATATATCTTCAAAATCAAAATGTGTTTGATAATTTGGAATTTTTTTATAATTTCTTTTTTTTTAATATTCTCATTGTCCTTTCTCTCTAAATATAACTTTTGTCCTTTTAAAATTTTTAAATCAATTTTCCAAGCATTACGATCTTTCTCTAGATATACATTTCACATTTTATATTGAATATTTTGCTGTTCCAAACAATTTGTTTATCTTTTATATTTTTATCCATTTCTTCTTCTCGTAAAGATAACTTTTTCTCATCTTCAATTTCTTTAATTAATGTACTTATTTCAATTTTTGTTCTGTTTAACTGGAGATAATTTTTTTTAAATTAAATTTTCAATCCATTCCATAAAATTTATTTCACTGGTCCAGACACATTTTTTTAGTTCAACGGATTTATCTCTTTCTTTCCATTCAATATTGTTGCTCTTGTTGTAATACCATATAATACTTAGATCATTCATCTCTGTATCTTTTTCATTATATTAAACTTGCTTTATCAATTTCACTTCCTATTTTCAATTCCAATTCCTTAAATGAACTTGTATAGTCAAAAATTCTTTTTCCTTTGTTTTAACGTGAGTCAATAATCTTTCTACATTTTAGACATCTTTAGCGGTCTCTCTAATTACTTAAATTTTTTTCATATATCAATTTTATTAAAATTTTTACTTTTAACAAACTTCTATGTAAACTACTCATATTTTGTATCCTTTTCACTACTGGTTTCCGATAGATTGTTTAACTGAAGAATCAAATCTTCAACATTATCATCTTTTTCTAATTTTTTTTCTTCTAGTCTATTGATTCTAATTCTTAGTTGGCAATTTTTGAAGTAATTTCAATATTTTTCAAATTTTCTTCTTTTTCTCTCAAAAGTTTCTTCAATCTTTCTAACTCTAGTTTACTTCTTTTTTAGTTCATACATCGGTTTTGATGATTATGCCCTTAATTAATTTGTCATTTATTAAGTTTGCTTTGTTTCATTCATTATTTCTAACAATTGTAAACTCATGAGAAAGTCCATCGAATTTTTAACGTTAACCCTTTTTTGAAAGTTTCTATTGAACTCATTATTTCTTCTTGTTGTTCTCTATTTTTAGACAGAGTTTCTTCTAACTGAACATTTCTCATGTCCATCTAACGATTCATTCAATTGCTCCAAAATGTTTTCATTTACTTCATCTTTGTTATTTGAAGCTTTTAAATAACTTATCTTAGAATCAGATTCTTCTTTGAAATTGTAACTTTGAAATTGTTTCTTCAATATTATTTGATTCTATTTGTAATTGTTCTCTTTGCACTTTTTCAATTTTCATTACTTTATCCAGGTGAGAAATTCTTTTTTCCTTCATATGATTTAACACTCAAAAGTTACTCGCAATGTAAATATATTATGCTGAACCAATAACTCTCCCAGAGTGTGTAAGTGCTGATGACTCTTATTTAATCCTTATCACAAAACTTGCAAGACTTTATGTTCAATCTTTTCAAGTCTTACTTTTCCAATTATATAGTCATGCCGACCAACTTATAGTCTTCTTCTTCTAATTTATTGGGCACCAAACCGCTGATCAAAATACTAAGGTTATATTTTCTTGTTATTAATGTATCTATTTCACTTCTTTTATTTTATTATATTTTTAAAATTCAGTTTCCAACTGTTTTTTTTTAAATTCAGTATGCTTTGATTTTTCTTCTATTTCTGTTTTAATTTATTAACTTTTCTTGTAAGGTTGTTTTCAAAAATTTTAATTTAGTTTCTTTTCATTTATTTTGAATATGTTTATTTTTTCCGTAATATTATTTTTAATACTAACGAACACTCTTCAATCGCTTCTTCAATTTTTAGTTTATTTTTGTTAATTTTTTGAAGCTTTTCCTTGAAATCTAAAATTTATTTCAATTAGCAGACGCATAAATCACTTGACACTTGTTAACTGCTTTAATACTTTATTCAGTTTATTTTCTTCCTGATAAGTGGCCTTAATCTAATTATTTTATTCTATTTTCTAAATCATTTTCATATTTCATACACAAAACCTCCGATACTGCATACATATTACTTGAATGTTTTATTATTTCATCCGTAAAATACGGTTTCTATTTTTTTGATAGAGCTAATATTTTTCTTTCTAACCCTAATTCTTTAAATTTTCAGTTGTATCTCTTTCACTTTTTATAATCATTGCATTAGTTAAGCAATTGAATTAGTTGAATAGCAGATTCCTGATTATTTGTCTCTTCCTTTACATATTTTATCACACTCATCAAATTGAAACATTTGATTATCTTTTTTTTTTCACTAAACTCATGGTAGCTTACTTATTTAAAAGTTCTAATTTGTAATTAATTTTTTTTAATTTTATTATTTTATAATGAAAACCAATTGTAACTACTTTCTTGATTTCATGTGTCAATATACAAATAAAACTTTCTTCCAAAATACATGTTTTTTTTCGAATATATGTTTTTCAATTCTTCCAAATACTTAATTAACTTTTTGATACTATTTTTCAATTTATTCATACAACTTATTCTATGAACTTTTAATAATGACTTGCGTAACTAATTAATGTCAAATAGTAGTTTGGTTTTAAGTTCTTTTCTGGGTGCAATCGAATTACTACTTCGCATGCAACTACACGCGATGTTGTTTCAATGTGTTCATTTTAACAGTGTTACTGTTAATACGGTTTGACTTTATAACTTTTATCTTATGCTGCTCTTTTATCTTATTGTCTTTTCTAATTGTACTTTTTTCTTATGTTTTCATCTTATTCTTGATGTTTCTAATCACGCTTTGTTTTTTTTCTTAATCTTGATCATACCTATGTTGATTCTGAAGCTTACCGAATATTTACACGTTTGTTTTTTTTCTAACATTTTAAAATTAAGTTGTTCAGATTTATTTACTCTCAACTTCTTCCTGTTAGTATTATTTATCTTTTGCCTGTTCATAAATTGCTTACATAAAACATTCATTAATTATTTGTACTCGTTTCAACAACAGTCCTTCCTCATCTTCCAACTGATATATTTAATTATTTTCCCGATGTTGCTGATTTAGTTTTCATTGACGTTTTAATTTATTTCTTGATAATTCCATAACTATTATATTTTTTTTCATTAAACTCAAACTTATGATTATTTAAATAATTTGAACAAATTTTTATTATAACAGCATCTTTCCTACATACCATCTACATTTTGTTAACTTCTCAAAATCTTTGACAGCTTTGAATATTTTGAGATAACTCATCTAGGCATACAAATTTTGCTGTCCTCTGATATCTACTTTACATTTATCAAACATTCTTTAAGATTCTAAATTTCAATATATATATAATTAAATTGGCTTTAGGTAATGTATAATCTTCAGCAACTTAGAGATATTTTTCTGGCAAGTGTCTCATTAGCTCGTTACTATTAATGCTTTAAACAATTCTATTTTTTTTTAAATAAATGTTTAACGAATATTAATTATTAAAACTTGTCTGCTTAAAATTCTATATCATTACAGCTTGTTTTTCTAATTGATCTTTGAATTTCTCTTCTGTAAATTTTATTAACTGCCTTTTCAAATAATCTTCTCAAATGTGTTCGAAAATTAAGAATATCCACATTAAAATCGTGTTTTAGGATTCTCAAACTGTTGTTGAAGCTCAGCTAATTTATCTTTTACTTCTTATATTTCTTGAGATTTGTAAGTTAAAATATACAGTCAAACATTTCTCTGATTAACTTTATACACAGAATAACAATTTGTTTATTAGCAACAAATAAATCATTTTTCATCTTCTTTTTATGGCTAATTAGTTAATTCATTATTAAGATGAAAATCATTTTCTAGTTTCAATTTTTTACATTTTTATTGTTTTAATATAGCTTCATTTCTAATACTCATTAATTTCAAATTCATTTTTCTGATTAGATTCATATTCTTCCTTAATTTCTAACATTTCTTTCTTTAATATTATTTATGAATATTGCTAATTCCTTTTCCCTTAGGTATTTCACAAGGTAAATTTCTCTAACACTAGGAGATTTTATCTTTTTTTTCTATCTTCTCATTATATTCTCCTTCAACACTGATTATATCTCCATTGATTTTTAACCATACAAAATAAACTTCGACATTGCATAATTAAATTCAACAGTTCATTTACTTGGTCTTGGTTTATTCCTCTAAAATTAAAAAAAAAATCCTCTTGGAATTTGTTCATCTCATATCTCCAAGTCATATCGCTTATTATTATTATTTATTCTATTGTTTATAAGTGAAGCTAATTTTACCATTCCGTTGCGTCTACATTCCTCATTTTCACATTAATTATCATTTACATTTTTATTAATATTCTAATTTACTACTCAATTACTTTTCATAGACTACTCTTTCTATTTCAAATTTCAACACTTCTTTAAATCTACCTTATGTGGTTCCTATTGTTAACAATAAAATTAGTTATTGCTTATAATTCTTTTAAAGCATCAGCTATGTGACATTTTTTTAAAAATAGCTCAGGTATTAGTGAAAATTTTACGAGATAGATCTTTCTTTCTTTAAAAGTATGTCCAAATGTTTCATAATCAGATGAAATGTTAATAAAATAATTCTCTAAATACGTGAGTAAATTCAATTAACTAAATATTGTAGTAACTGTTTTAAAATATCCGTCATCTAAGATACAGTTGATAAAAGTTTCAATAATGTTCAATGATAGTTTTTTTTTTATTTTCCATTAAATGTATCTGTTATTATCTCTCAAATAATAATTAATAATTTTTTTTTTAACAAAATATAATTCAGAGTAAAATACTGTTTACAATTATCTAATCACTGTCTGTATACAATAATTTGTTTAAATAGTAAGTTGTTAGTAATATTATAACCTTCCATTGTTTATGGTAAACATCTAACCCAATAATTTACTTATTTTACATAAACCTGTTCAAAATATATATATTTTTTTAAAATTCCGAAAGTCATATACTTAACATTTCACTTTAATGCTTTCTTTCTTTATCACCTATTTTCCATATCTTTTTCTTTACTTTTGTAATTTAACTAACCATACACCATATATATTTTAGTTAATGTTAATTTATTCCATTATCATTTCACACTTAATATTTCCAATGACTAATATATATATATATATATATACATCTTTCTGCATAGTAATTAAAAGGTTTTTAACGTCATTTACATTTTCATACTTGACTTATGAAAATCACTATACTATAACTATTTTTATCATATCAAATGGTAGATTAAACTATTCACTATAAAACATTTTCTAATTGCTTTACATTTTTTTTTTTTAATTCTTAGGTCTTCTATTCTACCTTTACTTTATCATTTTACTCTTAACTCATTCAATGACATTTATAATAAAATATATATATTTTTCATTTATTCCGTAGCTAGTTACATTTATCTCATAACTTTAACATTTACAAAATTATCAATATTATTTCACTCTCAACAGTTACTTTATAACTTAACATTTCAACAACATTTATACATCTTTCTTACTTAAATCACAATTATACTAATTTAACAATTAAACTTGCTCTTTAACCCAATCACAACATTACATACAGCTGTTATCATTTTAATATACATTTACTCTTTTACAACTGACTGTTAACATTTTCAACAAATCATTATTATTATGCATTTAATCTTTAATCTCACTTTTATTTAATATTTTACTTTTCATTACTAAATACTACTCATACAAATCTAAATTTCATTTCTTTTTCTATTTTCATTCAGCGTTCAAATTTTACACACAAAAATTAATCATACATTTTTTTTATTATTTTTTTTACTAAACTTTTACTTTGTTTATATAATATCTTTATCTCTTTTTCCCAACAATTAAACATTTAGTTGACTTCCATGTCAACATTTCTTTCTCAACACTTTAATTTTACATATATTCCATTATATATAATTTCAACATATAGTTGACCTCTACGTCAACACTACTTATATTTACATGTATTCCATTACATGCATTAATTCATCAAACAGTTGACCTATATGTCAACACTACTTATTCAACTCTTTA
The DNA here is from genome assembly GCA_036971475.1 of Prosapia bicincta. NCBI lineage: Eukaryota > Metazoa > Arthropoda > Insecta > Hemiptera > Cercopidae > Prosapia > Prosapia bicincta. The sequence goes on from JBAIZL010000005.1 coordinate 165,452,225, forward strand.
CATTTTTTTAAAAATCTGAAACACAATATTATTTATTACAAGAACCAAATTCTCTACTTACAGAAATACTTTTATTTTCGGTTCATATTTCTTCATTCTTCTTTCTTCATTCTTCTTTCTTCTCATTCCAAATTCTAGCTTTTTTTCTTTCTTCCTACATTTTGCAGCAGTTGATTTGTTGAGATTATCCTTTAGGCGTCCCTGCAGGCGTTACTCAATCCTCAAATCTGCAACTAACTACCACACGCACCTGACACCAAATATGTCGTGGCCGAGTGGTTTGCCTGGTTGTTGATTGGACAGGTGTCGCGAGGTTTTTGATTGAACAGGTATCATGAGGTTGTTGATTGGACAGGTATCATGAGGTGAGTTCTTGTAAGAAGATAAAAGCCGAATTGAACGATAGCCTTTATTGCACTTTTACACTTGTACACATTTTACTTCTTCACTTAAACACATATTATGTAATCTTACTTATTACATAATTCAACACATGTTACACAGTTACTCGGACAGAGTAACGTGCTCCCTGAAGGTTTCGAGGAGCAACACGCTCCTCGAGCAATCTACTGAGATTGGTAATGGGTGATTGTGTCCCTGTGGTTTTATAGTATCTAGACATTCCTTGAATTATTTCCAGAACATTCTCTGTTATCTGGAATCTTAATGGGTTTCTATAATATTTTAATTGTTTTAACTTAATTACTAGCAATTTACGTATTGCGTCTTAAAATTTAAATATCTATTATGTCATATTTGAAAATATAGAGTGTTACAAAAGGCAGGTAATTATTGGGGCACAACACTTTGTTCCAGCTGCATGCCTCGTAGATTATTGTTACCTGTAAAGGATATAAGAAGGGTTATGATACATATAGGATTATGGTTAGGATAAAAACTCCTTCTGGAATATAAAGGCGTTTAGTGCTCACGAGAGAGGGTCGCGATCCTGAAGCTCAATATTTATAGTTTTCATACTTACCAAAAGGATTCAGTCTGCACAGGCATGTATTATTACAATTTAAATGTGAAGCCTAAAATCTCAAAGAGGTGTTAATATATATTATTTACTTATACAGTGGATTAAATATATATGTAGGCTTTACATATATTTTTGTAAAGAGAAATGTTTTTTTCAATTTATAAAATGGTCCACTAGTATTATTAAATATCGAAATCTTGTTGCTGTTCATGACGAGCTGGTTGTAAATTACAAATTAGCAAAACTGTAATTTATAGTATTATTAAAATTAGAACATGTTATTTAAAGTATAACTCTAAAAGTTTTAATTTGAATTATTGAAATTTCCCATCATTAATTATTGAAATTAGTGTTATATAAAAAAACTGGATTAGTAATTAAATCAAGGTAAAACCAATTCCTATTAAAATCTTTCGATTTTTAATTAGACAAACAAGAGTTACGTGCCACGTATAAATTTGTTTCCTATTGCAGTAATTACAACATATTTCACTAAGGTTCACCCCATTAATCACTAAATATATCCTTCTGTCTTCGTTACAAAGGAATTAAATTTCACTTCAAGTGTAATTAAAACCCTTTGAATTTATAGTAACTACTGGCAAATTGTAGAGACGTGAAGTAGCAAAATAAAGCATTGCATACAATCTTTTTTAATATTTATTAACATACAAAGGAGATATTTAGGTGATTATTCTTAACCATAACATTGATATCCAAAAACCATTAAAATAAATATTTCAAGTACAAAAATATTTTTAACAAAAGTTAAACTTATCTTCACGGGAAATCGTCATTGTTCACGTACTCCCCTCACTCAGCCAATTAGGCTTCTTGTTACTCCAGTGTCGCGGTTTCAGAGTTCTTTCTTCACTTCAATACGGTGGTCCACTTATTTTTATAGAGTGACCGCCCTTCGAGGTCTTTATTGTGGGTCTTTACTCCCTCAGCCACACAAGCACCCTCTGGAAGTCATCCGGGTAATTAATCAAAGAACGGATATTTTCTATATTCATTACAATCCGTTTTAGGAGAATGTCTGTGAGATCCCGACATGAGACCCAATCAGGTTTAACAGGAACGAACAGATATTAATTTTTCATCGGGCAACGGCAGCGGTTAAACGATCTGTTTGCCTTCGAAAATAGTTCATGGCAGTACCTTAGACGAAACTCTACGAAGGAATGGGAAATCACTTATATTGAAAGCTGGCTAAAAGAACACCAATTCAATATTTCGTATTAAACAACATACTAATCAGATATTATAGTCCCAAAATGCTAGACTCCAACCTATTACAAAAATCACTCAGATAATTCCACTCGTCGAATTTGTTTGATTCGTTAAGACATTAAAATTATGTGTATTAGTACCCACTGTTATAAATTGTGTCGCTGTAAGGCTTATTCATAAAAATAAAATTCTTCGGGTTCTTTGTAGTTTGAAGAATGAATTTCAAATCATATAAATTCTAAACAGCTATGTGTTTCCTGCCATTTACTCTCCCCAACCCACAGTTTAATGGTGGAGGAAATTCCTGATTAAATATCCACGGTGATGCAATAAAAATGAAATTATTCCTTTATTGTTATAATACTTTTTTCTAGTTCTTTTATCATTCCTAATTTAAATCCTATAGGCTTTTAAATGTTGTTGATAGTTTTTTTTTAAAGAGCTAGTTTCCTAGTCCTAGTCCTTTTAAAGAACTAGGACGTCTTAGTTTCTTATTCGTTCTTTAATATGCACAACTACTTATAAATTTTCTTTCTTAATATTTTGTATGTGTGTGTTGGGGAGTTAATTCTTATATAGTAATCATTTTAATTATTTTTTGTATTTAAAGATTTGGTAATCAATATTATTTTTCTTGATTAGCTTTGGATCTACGTTTGTCATGGAATTGATACATTAGCCAGTTTGCTGAAAAAGCTATAAAAGAACATTATTACTCAAGAGTCTTATGGGTACTACTTGGAGAGATAGCCAAGATGTTCTATAAAAACTATGCTATAAATATATGTCATATAAAAGGGCAATTCTAGAATATGGTGGTGAAGTAACGGTCACAGCCAGTAAATAGACCACAAATTTACTTGATTTACATAAAGCTACGAGTCCACCAATATTAGTACGCTGGAGGGTCAACTGAGATTAAACGGCTCCAAATACGTAGAGAGATGTCTGGCTATGTTTCTGGAAGCGATTGAATTGAACAAACAATTCTTAGGATGAGAACCGTAAACCCACAGATAGACTCAAAACCCAACGAACACATTTTGTCTCCTTTCAAGACCTTTATATAAAGTACGGCGTGACTGCAGGAGAATCGACTCCGATTACAGCTTATCAGGACTCTTTTCAAGAGCTCCCTGAGACAGATCTCCTCATGACAGACGCTCACTTGCCAAATCAAGCAGCCTCGAATCAGGAGTTTAGAAGTACAGCCCTCAAAACAATCTAAGGAAAACACCCTGCTCCAGAATAGCTCAAAATTTATACTGATGGATCATTCATTCCTGGATCAGAAGAAACAGGCTTTGCATACGTCTGCACATATTTTGAGAAATTTTTTGGTGTTGTGGGTCACCTTAGCAATTACGACGGAGAGTTAGCTGCTATTTCTGAATCAGCCTCTGACGGAATCAATTCACGTATATTTAGAATCTGACCTAATCATTTCACGTATATATTGCCACTGACCGAATCATTTCAAGTATGTCTAGCATCTGACCGAATCAATCACGTATATTTAGCCGCTGACATAACCATTTCACGTATATTTAGCCTCTGGCCGAATCATTTCACGTTTATATTGCCTCTGACCGAATCATTTCAAGTAGATTTAACCTCTGACCGAATCAATCACGTATATTTAGCCTCTGACCGAATCATTTCACGTATGGTTAGCCTCTGACTGAATCAATTCACGTTTATTTAGCCTCTGACCGAATCATTTCGCGTATGGTTAGCCTCTGACTGAATCAATTCACGTTTATTTAGCCTGTGACCAAATCATTTCACGTATATTTAGCTTCTGACTGTATCGATTAACGCATTGTTAGCCTTGGCCAGCATCCATTCACATACTCGAATACATGTTTAAGTATTTATCTTGACTAAATACATGTAACTAGCCTCTGACTGAATCTTGCGTATGTTTTTAGCTTGTAAACGCAAAAAACCTGTGCTTAGATGAAGAACTCTAGTTCGTGTAAATGTAGCTGCTGATCGAGTGATATTTATGAATTTAACCATTCTCCTACTCTAAACGCATTTTCCTGTTGGGATAATGCTACCTGTAGTTTTGTTTAATGACCCACCTATTAGTCCAATGTTGAAGAATAAAAAGAAACAAATTACTGAATGTTTCATTTTACTTTCTTGTGCCTTCATTAGTTGCCATAATTCACTTGCTTTTAATTATAACTTGCAACAGGAAATTTAACTCCGCCATAAGCAAGTGTACGTCGTAATGTATAGCGATAATATTCACAGTAATTAATATATGTTAACTAGGACAGAGAAATGTTTGTTGGTCCGTGTTAAAAGGGCTCTAATTATAATCTCTTGTAAAGGGAATTAAAAATTTAATTACACTTGCATACATGTAATGAAATTAATTTACTTAGATAAAATATCAACTGTATTAAGAATTTTACTTACTAGACTATTACTTTTTGTCACGTGGTTATGCACGTGGTTTAGGGATAAGATTAATTGTACGAAAATATCTAAGAACAGAGGTTTTACTAACTTTCACAGCCTAATTTATTTGCTCAAAGTATTTATGCCTAAATATATATTTTGGGAGTCAAATTTAGAATCAGAACACGTTTGGTTAAAAATGTCGGGATTTTTTTAATATTAGGCTCTATTTACAAATTTTTTCCAGCAAGAAATTGGAAAATTCAGTTATAGGATAGCATTTATAACTAATAACAAACTGCAATACAACATACAGTAAACAAACAACAAAATATCTTCAATGATCTGTTACTAACTAAACTGTGCAGACTGTAATAAATTATAAATTGCTTTAAACAAACATTCAACCAACAGATACAATATATTTTGTACACCGACTTATCTACATAATAATAACTACATAACAGACACATGTTACACTTATCATCATCATAACCAAGAAATTTTCTACATGAACCAAACATCTCACACCTAAACACTAAAACAATATGACGTTTACAAATATACCATAAGTAAAATCAGTTACAATTTTTTATAATATTGCAGAACACCTGTCTAGAAAGCCACTGCTATATGGATCAACAACGCTTGCTACCGGCCAACCTAGGCACTGACGAAGATCGTTGAGATTGTTTGAAAATCATTGTTTGGGTTCGTTTTTCATAAACTAACTTGAATTATATATTCGTTAAAACGAAATTTCTTCATTTGTTATCATGAGTAATAACCTATACGAGTAATTATAGTTTTTACAATTCGATAACAATTCTTTTTTCAAGTGTAAGATATGTTTTAAAAATTGTATATTTGCTTTAAAAAATACTCTTACATCTAGTAGTCTGTAAAGATTCTAAGTTTATAGCAGAATTAACATAATAGCAGTTTTATCAGCTTTTATGTGAAAGAAACAAGTGCCATAATCCATAAGCAAATATTTCAAACTCATATGAAAATAAAGACATGACAATACTTTTGTCATCTCGGCTTCTCTGTTTCATTGCCCTACGGTAAAAATGTGGATGTTACAGTATATGTTAATTTCAACCGTGTTTTGTTTTTAATTGTTGAGAGATATTATTTGTAAATTATAATATAAAAAACAAAAATTTTAAAAAATAATTTAAGTATTTTTCTACTTAAATCAACAAACACAAATTTCATTTAATATTACAATTATTATAAATATGCATATACATATTTCAGAACAACAATATTAGGTGAACAAATTTTCCATTTCCCTCTCTATGAACGCTGTTGGATAATTATTTTTGTTGGCTACTATTTATCGGTCTTTTTCTTAGTCCCTTGCATTGTTTTTAGTATCTTTTCATTTCTCTGTCGCATTTTTCGTTTTTGAAGCAAGGTTCGATACCGTTAAACCAGTTTTTTTGTTTATTTTATTCTTTTCATTAATTTTTAATCCTAGAATATTATAGTAGTTTTTAATCTTAGAATGTGTAGTAGTTATGGCAACAATTTAAGGTTGTATAATGGTGGCTCGACGTCAACCAGATGGGGACGAAAGATAAATTCATAAACATCTTTGAGCATTACATTTCTGTCTATGGAAAAGTTGGGTCAGTGCCAAAGAGCTAGAATGCAAATATAAAGATATTCAGTTCAAATCTGACCTAGACTAGCCAAAGTTTATAATTTAATTATTGAATAAATATTTTAAAAAAATGTATAAACATCAACTGTCATCCACTATAGGTAGAAGTGAACATATTTGAAATTAGTTGGATAAATAAAAAAGTATTTTATTAACGATTGAAAATTTGTAAACGATATATATACATATCACCTTATTCCTGTCTCTTATCCTGAATATATTAATTAACTTCAAAGACGTTATTGCCCTGAATTGTAATGTTTTCCTTAAAACCAAACTATTGGCACCAAATCTTTCTCCAGCATTATAAAATATACAGTCAAAACTCACAAGACCCGATCTGAAATATAACTACTATTGGTTAACTTATTTGAAAATATCTTTTTGTATACTTCGTCAATTTCAAGACATATGATATATCAAAACGTCAATAGTGTCAAATGTTTATTTCGTCAGTGGACAGAGCTGTAAATATAAATACTAAATGGGGTGAAACGATTCTTACCGTCTGTTAATTTCTCTTTTAAAACATCAGAGTCTTTTAATAATATAATAATATTGTCAGCACCTGTAACAAATATATTGACACTAAGGCGAAGACTAAATCATTCCCTAAGAAAAACGTTTTTAAATTTTTAGTCTGTAATTACATAACGATGAACACCTACAACATTCATTAAAAGTTTGTTAATATACAAGTTATATAAAATTAAGGTTTTTGATAGATATAAAAGTTTTTGTTATACTACATTAAAATATAACTACAAATTATCCATTTACAATAGATTTGGTTATACAAATCAGTAAAAGAAGTCGACTAAGAGCTAAACCTTTTTGCAAGTAAATTTTTATATACGAGTACATTTTTGGATCGTCGCTCAGGACAAAGCCGTGTTTAACGTTTCCAACTGTTTTCCTCGTCCAGCTTTATTATTTTTTGAAGTAAAACTATCGTAACCAAATACTTTGTAACTATCGGATACTTAGCATTGGTCTATTGCAATGTAGTAAAAGTGTTTGCAAGCTTTTATAAGGAAGGCTTGAGTTTACAAAGTTTCGTTTTATGGCTACTAAAACTTCAAAAGAAGGGAAGTCTTATGGAAGCTGCAGGTGCTGTGACGTCAAAATTATGGAAGTACATATGTGTCCAAAAAGTAGATTCCCTCGCGTGTATCACCAAGGGTGAGTAACGCAGCGCCTTTCCGGAAGCGGGTAGTTTCGGTTTGGGTGTAGTGACACGGATCGCAACTGCGCCTATGACTGTACTACTCCTGTTGACCTTCGGTCGGTATTTGTACGGGATGGTGACTCCACTGCGATCTGCTGATCGAATTGAGATGTACGCTGTGTTATTCGTTTGTTGACTGCCAAATGTGAATCTGTCATTGAAATTCAACGTCAGTTATGTAAAGTTTATGGTGAAAGTCTGTCCAAACGGTTCGTCATTGGCAAAATATCTTTCTGGAAGGATAATACAGTGTTCATGATCAACAGAGAGATGGGCGCTCTGCAACACCACTTGTTGTGGTTTATGGGCATATTCAGACTTTTCTGAATGGGCCACTCCAGAGGGATATTTGTTTGACCGTTATTCTAAAATGTAAAAATTTTAGGCCTGCTCAGGAAAATGACTCTTTAAACCTTTTCTACTATGATATTGGTATTTTTTGTATGATCTCATAAATATATTTATAATTTTTGCTTATAAAACTGTACATTTTGTAATAAATAAATATAATATACATTAGATTTCCAGTTAAAAACTACCTAGTAAAGTTATTGAACCCGCTCTCTCTATTCACTGTTTTATAACCAATGATAAATCACTAATATTACCGACGGTCATTACCCCCGGGTCTGGGTAATAATGATCAAAGCTGACATTTTGAGTTTTTTTTACAAATGCATATTTGTGATTGGTTTAAAACCAATGTCAATTGTCTAGTGGTTAGGAAAGACTAAATATGGCATCAGAGGTGGTAGTGTTGAAAAATAAATTAAGTTTTCACAATTATTTTTCTCTTAGGTACCCGCCTACTTCCGTGTCCCCTACTAATGTATCATCTCCTTTATTTTAAATAACATGCTTCTTGTTCACAAAGTGAATTTGAGTAGGCTCATACATGCGAAAAAACGAAATTTAAGAATATTTGGTCAAGTATTACCTTTATTTTATCTATTATAGCGGAGGTGATTTATATTTGCTAAAACATAATTACAGACTAGCTATTAGACCATACTGAAACAGATGATTTATTTGTTATATTTTTCTAATAATACATTTAATATGATGTAAAGGCTTTCTAAGGTGTGAACCAGAGACGCAAAAGTAGGTGAGAAACTGCAAGAGACGTAGTAAGAAGTAGATGAAGGATTTTTATTGAAATTTATATAGAAGAATGCAATTTAAACAGAGTAGTTTATTAAACGGAAAGTACTCTAGAAAATTATTAAAAAAATTCGTTGTGTTCTTAAAATTTAAAAACAAAACTTTGAATGTAGCATATTTCCTGATAATTATAAATGTTTGCGCAGTTTGTAAAGAACTTTACAAACTACTAGTTGAGAGGGAATCCAGACGGATGTAAAGAGCAACATTCACAGCACACAAAGAAATGTACAGGTTTCAATGCAGCCATTCAAAGCACGACGATTTAATCTCTGATGGAATGTCGACATTTTACAATGACAAATGATTTTTGCAATAAGCTGTTGGTACTTTCATGATTACAAAACTACGAACTACAAAACAGTTAACACACTTTACGAAGAGGTCAAAACACATTACAAAACAGTAAATTATTATGTAAAATACTGAACGTACAATGAAAAACCTTCAAAACAGATTACAAAACCTTCAACTTACATTACAAAACAGACAATAGACAACACAATAAATATTCAATACACTATGAGACAGTTAAACAATAAAAAACCTTCAACACAGATTACAAATCCTTCAACTTACATTACAAAACAGACAATAGACAACACAATAAATATTCAATACATTATGAGACAGTTAAACATCATTTTAAAACAATGAACACATAATAAAAAACCTTCAACACACATTAGAAAACAATCAACGCTCACTACAAAGCAGTCAGCGCTGGCAAAACTCTGGGCGCACATTAGCTTTATATATGTTAACATATATTAACTTTATATATGTTAACATGCATTAACTTTATATATGTTACCATACATTAACTTTATATATGTTAACATACATTAACTTTATATATGTTAACATACATTAACTTTATATATGTTAACATACATTAACTTTATTTATGTTAACATACATTAACTTTAACTTGTGTGAAATTATTAAACAAATTCCATAACATTTTTTAGAATTAAACGAGAATGTTAAACAAGTTAAATGTTTATATGGTAATACCAAATACGCGTTTTCTCAAATATTTTTGTTTTCACGTGCTACTTACAAATACATTTTAAATACGAAAATGGGTTTAGGGATCGTTAAACATAAATAGTGTATAAAATGAGAAAGAACCATTAACATAACCTAATTTATCAACACATATCAAATTGTATCAACCCGAACACTATTTTAAGAGTTCCATTTTACACTAACCTAGAATATAGCTATAAAGATACAAAGTGTAGGCCTACAGTTAGGACGGATTTGTTTATAAAAAAGTATAAAACTAGTATAAGTAACACTGAACTACAGTAAAATTGGTTAATATTGGCAACATGATATAGTTAAGAGTAATTCATTATAGGTTTTTCTAATAAGACACTGCATTACGTTATAAAATATTGCTATCTATCTCTAGACATATTAACGTGTAGCTACAAAGTATAAGCTTAGGCTTGGTTCTAAAACAAAACAAAATCAACCTTGTAAAGGAAACAAAACCTTTCTAAAATTATTATTTTACCTTTAATGACGTAAGTATGTGAATATTTATTGATTTTATTAGTATCCTTTACTCAAGTTACCTCTAGTCCAAACGCTGATAAATATTTATATAAATCAGAATATATTATAACGAGATTCATTAAGTTAAGAAAACTGCTTGTTAATTATATGAGATAGTAGTATTATCCGAGATAGTAGTACACGGTCGCTACCTAGCAAGGGGTGGTCTGTTGTTATATATGTCTGCCAAAAACGGTTACTGCCCGCATCTGGTAAGCCATAAATATTAATAAACGTCGAATAGTTTCATTGTAGATAAACCTAGATGTGACTAGATCACTGGAGAGGCGCTATACTTGGACATCGAAGGACCATGCAGATTTATGGCGACGAATCTCTAAAAATGCAGAAAAAGCACGTTCAGCGAAAAATCTGTCCTTGGAAAAGCTCGAGAAATTCACACCGAAAAAAAGTAAAAGCGAAGATGAATGTCATTCTGATAGGCTGAAACAGATTTGAACGTCATAAGAAAGCCAATCAAATTTGAAGAGGGGATAAAACCCGTACGGAAACGATCCAGAAAGAAACACGAGAGTAAATTTTCAGGACACGAAAGGGCCAAGTTCTAGGACTCGAAGGAGTCAAAATGCAGTACTCGAGGGAGAAATATGTTCAGTTTTAGAATGAAATGTTAAACCAAATAAAGTAATGTAGCAATGTAAAGTATTAAGTGAGATTAATAAGGGATATTATTAAATAGATAGAGAAGTAAAAGAGGGAGATTAATGGGTAATAAGTAAGATTAAAGTAAGGGAGATTATTAAGTAATGAATTATATTAAGTGAGGGATATAGAAAAGTAGTACCAGAAATTAAATAAGGGAAATTACTAAATACAGTATTAAGTGGAATTAGTAAGGGAGTGATTTAACAAAGTCCGTTACGGCATTTCGAGTGATTAAGGAAAGTGAAATTGAAAGGAAAATATTATTAAGTGAATTTGGGTCAAGTGAAGTGAAACATGGCACCACGCAAGTAATAAGTAATGATTTATTTTAAATTAAAACCAACTCTTGAAATTAACAAATATTAATAATATTTTAATCTTTATTAATTCTTTAAACAATAGTAATTCATTGCAATACAAAATTTATCAAACTATGTGCAGCACTCTATCACGCCTTGAGATAATTAAGGACCGTTTAAATAAAATTGTAATGTATTAATAATTATAAGTGTCTTGATGCCTACCGGCAAAACTAGAGCTAGTTAAAACTAATCTTATGTAACTACCTATAAATGCTAACGTTTTGACATCAGGATTAAATAAATCCGTCATTGAAAACACAGGTAGCTGCGTTATTAATTTATTTCCTAAATGTCAATATCTTGAAGTACGATTAGAGAAGGTATGTTATAATATATTGATAAGAAGTATTATTTTCGATATAAATAGCAATAATATCGGTTACAATATCTTTTTAATTCTATGTTACTTTGAAAATTGTATATTTAAGATTATATTTGACAGACAAATTTACAAAATTTCCTTTTCTTATTATTTATATTATTATATAATATTATTCTAATTTTGTATATTTTAAAAAAATATTAAGATTTATTATAATAATATAGTTTATTTGGTTAATATTAAAAATGACAAATTTTAACTCTTCTGTTACAACAAAGTGGATCATTTTGTTTCATTTATCACACGAGCTTTTGTAACTGGTTTCGCATTTAATTTGTTATTTGATCACAATTAACGAATGACAGCGATAAACCTACTATAAATTTATAGTATTCTTGTTAATAGACTAATATTTTTAATATAAACACATTTAATAAATTTGCTTGTAATTATCTTGACTTCACTGTCTAAAGTATATTTAAATAATATTTAACGAAGTGAAAACATAGGGCTTACTTGCTGACGCATTTCGAAACAATCGTTCTTTATACGATACTAAGATTCTACTGGAGTAAAAGCAACAATTGTTTCAAAAAGCGTCAGCAAGTAAGCCCTATGTTTTCACTTATTTAGGTATATTATTATATTATCATTTAATAAACGTTGTAACAATGAAACGGATAAATATTTACTTCGTTGCAGAAAGCTGAGTACATTCATTTATGAAAATTTATACTCTATAATTCACATTATAATTTTAAAAAATTTTTATTTCACCTAATTTTCATCATATTTTTTTCATAAAATATCTTTTGCACCATTTATAAAGATTTTGGTGTTGTAATTGAATAATTAAAAAAAAGAACAAAAACAATAACAGAAACGTCTTAAAAAAACCCGAATATATAATTTTTACTTAGTAAAACGTAAAAAATAATTTTCCAATAACGTAAACATATTTTACCGTACGCTAATTACCCTCAAAATTTGGAATTCGGCGCCGAATTTCATACTTAGTCTCATATTTAACATATTGAACTTAACAAATAAAGGGATTTTACATGACGTTAGAGCTCTTTGGCATTTCGATGATGTAACACTCAGGCTATTAAATCATTAATTCTCCCATATAACATGCCTGCATCTGGTAGTCTTATTTCACTTATTAAATAACTCCATTTCAGTCATCTTATATTCATAAATCTAAACTGTGACACCGGATGAAATTAAATACAGCACTTAAATAACGTTTCATGAGAAAAGGAATTTACTTGTCTAAAAGGTGGCAAGAGTGAAGACTTTATTAAGGTAGTGAATTCCTTATTTAAATACAACGTTTACTAAGCTTTTAAATTCGAAGTGTTACCAATAAAATGCTAATTCGTTTTTTTAATCCTTTTTTTCCGCTGGCCCAACTTATTAGCGACAATATAGATATTTTGTTTTAAACATTAATTTTCATTCAAAGGCAAGTAATTAAAATTCGGAATATATTCATCTATGTTCCCACTAGGAGTATTTGTATACTTATTAGTGCCCTATTCTGTCTTTACTAACAATTAGCAAAGAACAATGTTTTAATGTTAAGAAATGCAGAATATGCCACTTTATGTAACAGTTTCTATTGCTAACCAGTCTGTTAGTTTGAAGTTTTAAAATGAATACAATTAGGTTTAAATAATTTGGACTTTAGAATTTATTATAAACGTCAAGTAATTAAAAGATATAATTTTTAACTATAGTTTAAATCCATAAATATTAAACCTAAATTGTAAGATTATGAAAGTAATACAAAAATATATTGGAAAGGCTTACAGCAGAACTGACTTGGCAATTTTAATTCAATTCAATATTTGTTTAACAGATAAGAAAGATAAATAAAGATCGTTTCAATAATTTATTCAAAGGATCTTTATTTAAAAGGAATTGAATTAGTTAGTAACAAAAGGGATTTAAGTGTTGAAATGTTGGTTTCAATGACAACGTAAAGAGGTAAAATGATAAACTAAGCTGTTTATTTTCAAAACTAAAAACAAAATAGCAAATTGGCTTTTTTAATACGCCTATATATCTCTACAGTTTAATATGAAATTGATATTGAAAGCAGGTTTTTAAAAATATTGCTTTATGTAAAACATGTTTGAAAAATTTATTTGTAAACGATTTAAAATTGTGATCTCATTTGGACAAAACGTGTCGTATAATTCTTTAATGCTTATGACGATAATGAAAAACAATGCAAAAGTAATGCAGAACATAAATAGTAGGCTACTTCAAATTTTAAATATTACTTTTTCTATTACTCTAATAAAATAGCTTATTAAACAGTTTTATTTAACCTATGTTTATTGATAACAACTTTGTTATCTACAAAATTGAACATTCAAGTACGAGTAAGATTAAACATTTGAGATTTTATACCAACTTGGATTGATTTTAATATTTTTTAAAGTTCATTTGTTACCGTTGATAATAATAATATACGGGATTGTAAAAACATTAAAAATACTGAGGTCCACAAAATCCAAAATATCAGTTCAAATATTAGTTCCATATTATTCCAAATTTGAAATTACCCAGATTTCTCATAAGCAGGTAGGTTATATTTAACCTTTTTAGGAACCACTTTTATCTCCCACTATTCACACTTTCAATTAAAATGTTTATACAATATACATTCAAGTAACGTAAATGTGAGAAAATAATTGTCTATTTTGACATCCTATTTAATGGTGCAAACAATTATAAAACAACACGAAATCGCTAGCCTGCTTTAATAGTGAAACCTGGAAATATGCTGACAGAAATGCAGAGCTTTACCGTTGCTATAGCAACCAGCGAATTACGCTAGGCCATTATTAGTTGTTGCATTCATCTTTATAGTGCAACCCCCTACCATACTTTATAGCAGTCCATCATTTGTAATATATAGTCTGGACATAGTGCCATATATATCTAAATAAGGAATTTTGTAAACATTTAGTACGTGAGCATTCTTAGGCCTTGACGTACACATTGTTACAGTGTGTCCGTAGTAAGTGCCAGCAATGTAGAACTAGTTTCAGGGTAACAAAAGAAAAATGATCTTAGAATTAACGCATGAATAGAAAATTAATGTCTAATTTAATTACAATTCAGTATTTTTAGTTTTTATGAACAATAATATTTTTATTTTCTCTAGCTGGGGATCTAAAATTTAAATATATATGTTTTTAGAATATTTACTATTTTTACCTTTTGTTTGGTAAGTATAATGTGGTAAACAGTATATTATTTTTTAAAATTTTGTTTAAACATTTATATTAAGTGTATATTTGTTCTTTATTTTGAGATTCGGTATATTTGTATTTATCCACAACGTATATTAGAAAAAATTAAAAACCGCTGCTTAAAAATAAATGTTAAAACCCAATAACAGTGAACGTTTATGCAAAAATTTATTACTTTCTAAAATGAAATCATTTTCACTGCAAACATTGCGTTTCTAATTACTAGAAGCAGTCCATTACTTAATATGTTTAATTGTTTATACCTATTATTGACCAGTGTGTAAAAGTTTATTCTACAATTGTCTGGCTACAAATTTTTTGTGATTCCAAGTTTCATATTATAACAATTCAGTTAAAAAATGTATTATGGTTATAGCAAAACGTTTAAATGGAACGTTTTTGTAGTTTTAAGAATAACATCCACTATAAGTATTATAGCTTACAAAAGATAGGTGAAATTTTTTAATATAGGCAACATTGTGGGGCTTAGAAAAATACCGTGTATATAGGTAACATTGTTGCTTGTATATATATAATATAGGTAGCATTGTGGTACGTAGATAAAACTGTGAATATAAGTAGCATTGTGGTACATAGATAAAACTGTGAATATAAATAGCATTGTCAATACACAGGTAAGACTGAGAATATAGGCAACATTGTGGGTTGTAGATAAAACTGTGAATATAGGTAGCATTGTCATACACAAGTAAGACTGAGAATAGAGGCAACATTGTGGGTTGTAGATAAAACTGTGAATATAGGTAGATTTGTGGTACTTAGATAAAACTGTGAATATAAGTAGCATTGTCATACACAAGTAAGACTGAGAATATAGGCAACATTGTGGGTTGTAGATAAAACTGTGAATATAGGTAGATTTGTGGTACTTAGATAAAACTGTGAATATAAGTAGCATTGTCATACACAAGTAAGACTGAGAATATAGGCAACATTGTGGGTTGTAGATAAAACTGTGTATATAAGTAGCATTGTCATACACAAGTAAGACTGAGAATATAGGCAACATTGTGGGTTGTAGATAAAACTGTGAATATAGGTAGCATTGTCATACACAAGTAAGACTGAGAATAGAGGCAACATTGTGGGTTGTAGATAAAACTGTGAATATAGGTAGATTTGTGGTACTTAGATAAAACTGTGAATATAAGTAGCATTGTCATACACAAGTAAGACTGAGAATATAGGCAACATTGTGGGTTGTAGATAAAAATTTGAATATAGGTAGCATTGTGGTACGTAGATAAAACTGTGAATATAAGTAGCATTGTGGTACGTAGATAAAACTGTGAATATAAGTAGCATTGTGGTACGTAGATAAAACTGTGAATATAAGTAGCATTGTCATACACAAGTAAGATTTAGAATATAGTCAACATTGTTCGTTGTAGATAAAACTGGAAATATAGGTAGATTTGTGGTACTTAGATAAAACTGTGAATATAGGTAGCAGTGTTTTACGTAGATAAAACTGTGAATATAGGCAACATTATAGGTTGTAGATAAAACTGTGAATATAGGTAGCATTGTGGTATGTTGATGAAACTGTGAATACAGATAACATTGTGGTACGTTGATTAAACTGTGAATATAAGTAGCATTGTGGTACGTAGATAAAACTGTGAATATAAGTAGCATTGTCATACACAGGTAAAACTGAGAATATAGGCAACATTATGGGTTGTAGATAAAACTGTTAATATAAGTAGCATTGTGGTACGTAGATATAACTGTGAATATAAGTAGCATTTTGGTACGTAGATAAAACTGTGAATATAGGTAGCAGTGTTTTACGTAGATAAAACTGTGAATATAGGCAACATTATGGGTTGTAGATAAAACTGTGAATATAAGTAGCATTGTGGTACGTTGATTAAACTGTGAATATAGGTAGCAGTGTTTTACGTAGATAAAACTGTGAATATAGGCAACATTATGGGTTGTAGATAAACCTGTGAATATAGGTAGCATTGTGGTACGTTGATTAAACTGTGAATACAGATAACATTGTGGTACATAGATAAAACTGTGCATATAGGTAGCATTTTGGTACGTAGATAAAACTGTGAATATAGGTAGCAATGTGATACGTAGATAAAACTGTGAATATAGGTAGTAATATGATACGTAGACAAAACTATAAATATAGGCAACATTGTGAGTTGTTGATAAAACTGTGCATATAGGTAGCATTGTGGTACGTAGATAAAACTGTGAATATAGGCAACATTATGGGTTGTAGAGAAAACTGTGAATATAGGCAACATTGTGAGTTGTTGATAAAACTGTTCATATAGGTAGCATTGTGTTACGTAGATAAAACTGTGTATATAGGCAACATTATGGGTTGTAGAGAAAACTTTGAATATAGGTAGCGTTGTGGTACGTTGATTAAACTGTTAATATAAGTAGCATTGTGGTACGTAGATAAAACTGTGAATATAAGTAGCATTGTCATACACAGGTAAAACTGAGAATATAGGCAACATTGTGGGTTGTAGATTAAACTGTGAATATAAGTAGCATTGTGGTACGTAGATAAAACTGTGAATGTAGGTAGCAATGTTCTACGTAGATAAAACTGTGAAAATAGGTAGCATTGGGGGTATTAAGTAAATCTGTAAATATAAGTAGCAATGTGTTACGTAGATAAAACTGTGAATATAGGTAACATTGTGGGTCGTGGATAAAACTGTGAATATAGGTAGCATTGTGGTACGTAGATAAGACTGTGATAATAGGTACCATTGTGGTACGTAGATAAGACTGTGAATATAGGTAGCATTGTGGTACGTAGATAAAACTATGAATATAAGTAGAATTATGGTACATAGGTAAGTCTGTGAATATGGGCAACATTGTGGGTCGTAGCTAAAACTGTGAATATAGGTGGCATTGTGGTACATAGATAACACTGAGAATATAGATAGCATAGTGGTACGTAGATAAAACTGTGAATATAGGTACCATTGTGGTACTTAGATAAGACTGTGAATATAGGTAGCATTGTGGTACGTAGATAAAACTATGAATATAAGTAGAATTATGGTACATAGGTAAGACTGTGAATATGGGCAACATTGTGGGTCGTAGCTAAAACTGGGAATATAGGTGGCATTGTGGTACATAGATAACACTGAGAATATAGATAGCATAGTGGTACGTAGATAAAACTGTGAATATAGGTACCATTGTGGTACTTAGATAAGACTGTGAATATAGGTAACATTGTGGTACGTAAATAAAACTATGAAATTACGTAGAATTATGGTTTGTAGATAGAACAATGTACATCATCACGAATGTAATCGTCTGTTTTGAATATTTATACAACGTTCCGTTGTATATGACGGTAAAATATATCCAGCATTATATCTTCTGTTGTAGACCAGAACGATGCTCACTTATTGTCATATTTTTATGTTATCTTTACTAATATATTTAATATTGCTTATGTGTTATTCGATTTGAACTTTATTTAGATTTTTTCAGATTTAGGTTCTTTGAAATGAAAATTTTATATGCCAATAATATAATCTTCTGAAAATAGTTATATAATCCAAAATTGCAATAGTATGCTATAAATTATTCATCTTTATTTAATCATAGAAGAAATTATTGTTTGAAACAAAATTTAAAATTAGAAACATTTCACGACACAGGATCATTTTGAGCCCTATACTTTTCTTAAGCCTTTGTAAGATAATGCTAAACCGTATTGCCATGGCAACGGTGAGCTGTCGTCATTAGCGGTTTGTTAAGACTGTCTAATGGGATGGAATCGTTGTTTAGAGGTTCTTATTCGAAAGAAAATGTGTTACAGAAGTATAAAATGAGAGAATAATCGTAGTAGATTCGTGTCATTGTTACCAAACTGTGTTGGAAATCGTAAAAATATCATTATTGTTAATGTACTTATAACTAAACACAAATTTAAAATATAACGTTTTATGGATAATCGGTTATTGTAACAGTCTGGTTTTAAATCTGTAAATACCAATTGGACGAAATAGGAGTTCAGCTGTTTTTAATTCGGTATAATAACAAGAATTGTTTGAATAACAAAAATTGAAATTCATCAAGTGTAACTACAATTTAAAAAAAATACCTTTCTATATAAACATGTCAAAATTTTGGTAGTAAATTATACGAAAATATATATTTTTACAGACACCGTTGACATCTAATTGAAGTTTCAATTCAATTAAGTCGGTTAGAATTTTACGCATTTTTCCTAACCACAGTAGATACTTTATTGTCTTATATTGAAATATTTGTGATAAGTTACATTTTTAAATCCTTTTGAGGTTGGAAGGTGACGATTTTATTATAAAATATCCTGAAGGAATTTCCGGGAAAAGCATTGTTCCAACAGAGGGTGAAACGTGAGAAAAAAAGGATATGGTAAAGAAGACACAAGCTGCCTGCGGGGTATTTTTATAACTGCTTTTAGCTGTACTTTAGTGGAAGATTGACTTTAGTTGTAGGAACGACATTTCTGATCACCTCGTATTTCGTTCTTTTCAATGTTTCTTCTATTTGATTGAAGACTAGTTATATTTTATTCTGTCGCTTTTTATTTATAAAATTTTACGCCTTTTGCGATAATCTATATATAATTCTACTGCCAGACAATGAGTTTATATTTTTTGCATAATAAGTTAACTTTTGCCATTTCTATTAATTATAAAAAGGCTTCGAACTAATGACAAAAAAATTTAAAATTGAATATTCACTGTCCAATGTTTTAACATTTAAACAATACCTACTTCAGGGATATTTATTTAAGAAACTACAATGTTAAAGGGAACGCTATTCCAACAAAATTATACATTCACAATGTGTTATTGTTAATATATATAGAGTTATCTTATAGCCAACAATTGCAACTGTTTTGCTTACCTCATTGTTAGTACATGACTTTCAGGTAAATGTTAGTCGTACATATTCTACATGTTAAAATAGATCAACCAATCAAACAACCCACGAACTCTCAAGTTCATTTAGGCTACTTTTACACATTTTGCTTACTTTCAACACTTCAAAATTTATCTTTAATTTTTATTTCAACATCACTATTGAATTTATAACATGTTTTTTTATTATTTTTCAATTACAAAAATGTTAGATATATAATTATGAAGTACTGTCTCTAAATGAAAACGTTTCATTTTTTTTATGGTTGGTCATCATTGAAATACAAACCGTAGATACTAAAAAATGCTTTTTATCTGTAGAAAACTAATAAGCACATTTGATGAAAAATATTATAAGAAAATTGCTGTGTCTTTATTAGATGCTTATTTGCAAGGCTATATAAATATATCTTAAAAACTATCGGAGCATATTTTTGATTAACTTTATGATTAAGAACTTCGTATAATGCACTTCACCATTACCGACTTTAAAGCGTTCATGGAGAACTAACTCGGGTTTATGCATTAAACTATTTAAATAACTTTGGTTTGAAACTAATTAAATAAATTAAGCGGGAAGCAATGAGATCGTATAATTGGTGAGGTAAATCCGACACAGTGCAATCGATATGCCAGTATAACATAGAACAAATAAACAAGGATTAACTTTATTTTAAGGGGGGATGGAATTGGTTTCGCTTAGCGTCTTTTATTTGTGACAAACTTTACTTTTCTGCCTCATTGATGGTCATTATACATATTATAAAACCGTGTTGAACCATTAAAGTGTCCTTGCTTCTAAAGGTAATTATTTCAGTCTATTTTACAAATATGTGCAACCATTGGTTTATTTAAAAACGTGGTGCAATGAAATCAACATTTCTTTAAAAGCAATATAAACAAATAATAAACATTACTTTTCGTTATATAAACATTACACTTAATTCTGAGGGAGATAATTGGTGAGGTAAATCCGACACAGTGCAATCGATATGCCAGTATAACATAGAACAAATAAACAAGGATTAACTTTATTTTAAGGGGGGATGGAATTGGTTTCGCTTAGCGTCTTTTATTTGTGACAAACTTTACTTTTCTGCCTCATTGATGGTCATTATACATATTATAAAACCGTGTTGAACCATTAAAGTGTCCTTGCTTCTAAAGGTAATTATTTCAGTCTATTTTACAAATATGTGCAACCATTGGTTTATTTAAAAACGTGGTGCAATGAAATCAACATTTCTTTAAAAGCAATATAAACAAATAATAAACATTACTTTTCGTTATATAAACATTACACTTAATTCTGTGGGAGAAGGGGGGGATGGTCTTAAGCGGCTGCTGCAGCTACTGACGCCTCTTGTTCTTCTAACGCCGCAAACTCCTGAGCTTCATATCTTGGTCTCCTTTTGTTCTTAATAAACCTAAGCTAGTCGTTCCTCCTGCACTGGGACGCACTGGGTGATAAAGAGTTGGTTATGCTTAGGTTCCTTAGATATTTTTCCGGCTGAAAGTAGTCCTGACGAAGAGACTCCCAGTTCACATACGTCTCCTTGTGGGCAGCGATCCCCTCCGTATAATTTACTCATTATTTGCCGAATATTGTGGGATTTTATTTAATTATATTCTGCGAAATTTAATTCTAGTGATATGCCTAAACAGTATTAGTAAAATAGTAACATTTGGTACTAGATGGTACTTGAATGTAATTTAGAAAACTCAATGAAATAAATTAGTAGCCAACAATTAATAATTAGTATACTTTGAAAATAGTTTAAACAATACAGAGAATAACACATAAGATAGAACTCCAGATACGTGACGAGAGGAACATCGTCCATTTCATTGAGTTTTGTTTTCGTGTTACAAAGGTTATTAAATCAAAGAGCAAATTACACGAGTAATGAAAATTCTAAATCAATTTGATTACAAGATTATAGACAAATTCCCATATGGACAGTTTATGAGCTTCTGTATAAAAAAAGTCCCATAATCTAAAACACCAACTATTTTCATGTTTTATGTTACTAGAGAAATTAAACATTGTTGTCACGGAGGGTCTACTTCACGATAAAAGGTGATTAATTTAAGGATATTGAAAACATTTCTGATGTTAATGTTGAGGCATAATTTTAGTAGAACAAAGATAAAAATAAACTAAAATTTTAAAAAACTTTTGAATGGGAATTTGTTATTGTCTTGAAGATTTTCCAAACTAAAAAAAAAACGGCTAATCCTAACAGATGTTTTCGTTTTCACCTAAAGGCTATTTGAAGGTGATCAATTTTCAACATTTTCAATTGCAATTTCGTACACTGTAAGCTATATTAAGAAATATTATAAATTATACGATAACCTATGATTTCATACAAGATCTGTTTAGCCTACTCACAGAGTAAGTTACTTTATATATTTTATTAGCATTAAGTTAAAATCAATATTTAAGATAAGTTATATTAAACCATAATTGGCTGTCGGTTTAGTAGCCTAAATAACTATAATAGGCTATACTAACAATATGCTATATAGTTACATAGTATACGGACTTATTAACGACTTGGGCTATTTATATTATGTGTTTCCCGCTGTAAGCATTCGAGGGCGTAATGGGCCGCTACAAGGGGCGCTGCACATTACTAAGGGGAGACAGTTTTCTCTTTCCAGATAGGATTCCTCAGCATCGGCTGTCGAATACTTGTGGCTAGTGTTGATGGGGATGTGATACTTAGAACGGGTATTATACTTAAATGAATTTGGATCTAAAGTTGGCCTAGGAATCTATAAAAATCTATTGTAAATACTCCAATTTTGACTATTGACGAGAAAGACATCATCATGTGGCGTGTAAAAGAGATCGAAAAGAGTGTTTTTATTAAAAAAACACCATAGTTTCCTCTCAAAGCCAGTTAATATTCTGAGGTACATGTTTTGAATACACCGTACGGGTCAAAATATGCTACCAGAACCGACCTAGAATGATGAGAGCTTTACCGCAGTGTCCTAGTAGCAAGCACGCATTTCATAACTGGAAGAATACTCCCTGTACGTCTGATGATGGTGAATTACTACCTAGTTATATTGTAGAAAGGGAATTACTCATGGATGGAGCCTTCTCGACTGAATAGGTATTCAACTACGACAATCTTGAAGGTCAGATCGTACCAGCTTAGTGTGGTTGTTAACGTGCAGAGTTAAGGTTAGCTGTAAGGTTAGCTCGTTAGTTTGAAAAGCTCGACATTTATGACTTTCAGTCGATTTATCGATTTGGCTCTAGCTATGGCAATACTAATGGGCTTTCAATGAGACCATGCAAGCATTGAGTCCACCATGAAAACAAGGAGGCTTCCATGAAAAAGACAACCATTGGCAAAATTCTGAGCTCTGTAGAAACCAAGAAAGAGACCGAGATTAAAAACATTTAATAAACTGAAAGAAGTCAAAGGAAAAAAGACCGATATGGGAGAAAGTCGGTAATTTCTCCAAAAATGTGAAGACATACTAGAACCAGTAGGGTTCTATCGTAATGCCTGGTGGGTTGTTGGAGAGGATGATGAAAAATGCTGAGGGAAATAAACGGTAACTACAGCTTTTGCTTTCGAAAAAAAACCGGATACCCGAGATAATAAAGCAGCTGTGTGATAATATGTCAGGAGGCCATCTTGAAGTCACAAGATTTGGGGGAAGGCATCTGAATGATTCTACTGAGCGAACATAGAGGGAGACGTCAAGAATTGGTGAAAAAGTTGTATCATTTGTACAGATTTAATGGTTCAGTCAGACAACGAAACACTCCAATGAGGTGATACAACGGAGGTGTACCATTTGTGGCGAATACCGATCGACCATTTGAGGTTGGACCATTTTCTGCTTAAGAGGAAGATAGAGAATTTATGTTAGTTGTTATGGACCACTTCAGTGAGTTAGTGGAGGCTTACGCTCTGCGAACAAGAAGCAGTAACCATAGCAATACATTGATTAAGCAACTAGGAGGGCTATTCGGCGTCCGATTAAACATTAGAGCTGCATTCAAATCTAGGAAGGAACTTCAAGTATGAAAACTAAGAATAAAGCTCTGCATCTCTAATCAGATGGCCTGGATAAGCTAATGAAGTCTTCACTGATGTTCATTCACTATATGATACGAACTTCCCTATTTATTTTGAATATTCTTTATTGAAAATTTATTTGTCTGGAGTTATATTTGTAAGAATTAAAATATTTTCAGAAACAATTAATAATAGAATTATTAAGGAACAAGTGAAAGCTTTCTATTGTGTTTTCACTCGCTCTTGTCTTTGATACTATCTTCATTTAAAAAATACATTATGCCAAGCGTGAATACAAAGGCAACATTAAAGTGCTTCTAAGCAAATGGCATCAGCGAGTTGCTTAGAGCCCTTTAGTGAAATATAAACGAGCGTGGGTCGAGTAGGCTCAGATACTAACAATTCCACATTTTAAACGTCGTACCTGCTAGAATATTTTGTTGTTAGATTCAAGACTGAAAACTTCGACCGTCCTTGGCGTATCTACTTCAAGTTTGATATTTTCGTAAATCAGCCCGTAATTAGGAAAGGATAGGTTATTCAATTGAAGGTTTTACCGTATTAGTTTACGGAAAAGTTTTGGTTTTGACAAACTCTGATTTGATAGCAACTTTGATTTACTTTCTATTTATATTTGTTACTTAAAAACAAAAAAAATCACCTTTATTGAAAAATATCTTCATAGTATATAGACGGACAAATTTCGTTAACTAAACGATTGCTGATATGAAAGAGTTAGACCCTATTTCCGTGTCAATTTTAAAGATAGGTTTGATTTTAATGGTAATTTTTACCAAAGGTCTTAACCACTATTTATAGGTTGTGACGTTTAAAATAAACGTCCCATATTTAGAATATGTAGGAAAAACGCATGTAGGATAAACGAAATATGTAGGTGGTAATCTTTTACGCTGATTGTCATTATTTGATATCTTAATTTTTAAAATCAACCTTAAAGTCAAAACACGGTCGTGTGAGTTTATAGTGTCCGAGGTAATTGTATGTAAAATTAAGCATTGTTCAATGTTCAACAGTTAGTAACTGAATCAAGTATAAAGTAAACTTTCAAATCCGTAAATAACCGATTAGAACTGCTAAAAAGCTATATTAGAAAATCAAGCCAATAAAAATTAAATCCTAAAGTTTTCCTCCAGCTGTGACTCTGACATTATATCCGTATTTCCAAACTGTGACATCAGCTAAATTAAATATACTAGAGCATTTAATGCTGTATGAAAAGGGGAATTTAAGTGTCAGAAAGTTGGCTACAATTAAGGCTTTAATGCAGTACCGAGTACAATGTTTAAAATCAAATATCTAATTGTAAGTTGTTACGTTGTTACCAATATAAAAACAAATACGATATTTTAATAGAGAAGTGTTTTAATATCTTTTGAACTTTGTGTTAAATTGTCAATGAAAGGGAAAATTAATTACCAAATGGAAATATAACTTTATATAGTACAAATAGAGTGAAATGTTGTGTTTAAAAAATTTGTAAATATGTAAATGTCTTTAATAAATAATGTTGAACCAATTGTGTTATAATTTTAGAACTACAGGGTGCGGTAGCATAACTTCCTTTTTTAAAAACTCAATAAAAACTATTTTATGCATCTGAAAATATTTATTTATTTTTTATTATGTAGGTACATGTCTAAAGTTTTTATTTACATTGTGCTGAAGATCGAATCTGTTAAGTGACGTCCCTCATTCTCCATACATTGCGTAAACCGATTACTGGCGTTTGTCATGACTCTTGTTAGCGTAGCAGGTGTTATGTTGGAAATTTCTTCTTGGATGTTGGTCTTCAAATCTTGTAGGGTTCTTGGACGGTTCACATAAACACGGGATTTCAAAAAACCCCATAGAAAAAAATCACAAGGTGACAGATCGGGAGAGCGTTCCGACCATTCCAAATCGCCTCTAATTGAGATAAGGCGCTCTGAAAAGTGTTCCCTTAAAACAGCCATCGATGCTCTTGAAGTGTGTGCTGTTGCACCGTCTTGTTGGAACCAAGTGTACCCCAAATCCAACTCTTCTAGCCGTGAGGAAAACAAATTCTGTAGCATGTTTACATACCTTGATATATTTAACTTTCAAATTTTAATAGAAATAAGAGACCAAAGGGATATATTTATTTATGATTCCATTAGGTATGAGTGTAAAAGGTTCAGGAATTTGGGCCTGTAGGTGCAGGTAAATTATAGAGGTGTCCTATGGTGTTGGATCAAGGGTATTACCATCGAAGAGGTAATGCATGACTTGGACAAGGTTTTATTCAATGAATAAAACTGGATTGTACTGTGAATAAAACTGGATGAATAAAATTATACGTACAGGATATTTTGGCTGATATTTATCAAAGAAAATTTAACCTTAACAGAGACCCGGTAGGAGAGCCTTGGACTTGCTTTCACAACGTGATTCGATGGCCAGGATTGGTATCTATTTAAATATTCTCATCTCCAGCAAATTCGAAAATAAAACACTATTTAAATAAATACGTAAGAAGCAGGGTAAAAATAGCTTTCGACAGGAGTGATAAAGCAGGATAGACAGGTTTCGACAGGATAGATAATATTTTCAGAATGTACTATTTATTTTCATAGATGGCTCGCTCAGTCAATTTGCCATAATTAGATATATCCCAAAACGCTCTAAAATTGGCCAAAATCATTCACATCACCAAGATTTCTCAATTTTTAGCAAAGTAGAATAAGTTTTAGAAAAGCTTTTTTATCATGTCGTTTACGTATTTATTTTAATAAATTATTATTTTCGTATTCATAGTTATAAGGTATATGAAAAAGTAATAATTAGTTTAAGCCTATACTAAATAATTGGGACTCAAACTTTGTATGATCATTATAAATCACATTAGTTCTTTATAACCACTAAAGCAAAGTGATTTATAGAAGTTATTTTGAACAACAACATGAAGTTTTGTTTCATTTTCATCATGAGATTTTGACTTCTTACAAGGAAATAGGGCAAGAGAATTGCAATATTTGTCGTTGCTATGACAACCTAAGAACTATCATCGGACTTATTAGTTGTTGTATTGGCTTAATGTTTACGGAGCAATTCCCGGCGAAGCTTTATAGCTAGCAGTCTATCATTTGCAATTCTATGTCTGGACACTGTGTAATATATTATGTAATTAATAGTTCAGTATCGTGCTAGCCAAACCATATAACGAGCCTAAATTTAAATTAAATAATTTGTTTTTTTCCATAGTGAATGACAGCAGCTCTGTCATTGAAAGCTATGCCACTGTACAGAGTATCGCCAATCCCTGCAAAGTATCATCATCGTCACTGGTGTATTCAGAGCACTTCAGATGTCCAGATCATCCGCCGTACCTTCTTTATCTAGACCGAGAGGTCAGGGAAGGAGTCTGCGAGACCTACTTGGAGCAGGTAGCTATGAGGATAGTCATGGCTAGTTGCCGTCCTAAAGATAGCAACTCCTACGTTCCATGCCCGTCCATTTTCAATAGTACGATCAGTTACCATTTTTTGCCAGGTACTTTCCTGGTTGACATCATCAACACGGTTGACATTCAGGGTTACAAATATTGAAGCTGGTGTTAATGTGGGGAAATCTTCTTCTAGAAAGTCAGAATTAACATTGGTGAGTTTGTCAGCCCGCTCGTTGCCTTCATAGTAACAGTGTCCAGGGGGGCCCATATTTGACAGCTTTCTTTTCTGGCTAGCAGTTGCTGTAGGTCTTCTTGAATCTCGTAGCAATATCGACATTTTGCGGTGGTATAGAGCCTAGATATTGCAGCGCTGAGATTGAGTAAAATCAAATAGTCACATTAAAGTCATGAAATACAGAATACATACAAATGTTAGCCCTTGCATAGTAGCTAGAAGCTACAATTTTTATAAGGTGTACCCATTGTTTAGTGTTTATACAAATAAATAAACACGTGCTGTATAAGTAAATATAAATCATAATAAGAACAATTCCAATAACACAGAAGCTCAGTAACATCAACCAGGATCGATTTAGTATAAAAACCATAGTCAGACTAAGAAATGCCCACCACATAGGATTGAATACTGTTAGAGAAAAGGAAAACCTGCCGAAACTGCCACAGCTGCCCGGACGCAGAACTAACGCCAGCACACTTCTTCAACTGTCCAGTCATCTTCTTGACATTCAGAATTGGGGCTTTATTTCCGGAAGTAAACCTTTATGGCGTCAATCTAGTTCAAACCATTTTTTCCCATGCCTGAGGCATATTCTGAAAAAGATTTGTCACTGACACGACTATCCTTTAAAGTAAATATTTATTTACATCATGACTTTCTTTAAATACAGATCCCCTCCCCTTAGGTAGTAACCCATTAACTTGTTTTAAATAGTTTTCTAAAGAAAAATTTCCAAATTGATATGAGGAGTCATATGTTGCGTATTTCCATATAGGCGTTGATTTTGAGCCTCTCCGATTGTAAAGTGGTTTACTAGCAGTTAAAACTTAAAAAACACTACAATTAATTTGAGGATTAAAAAAAACATTTAATCTCCAAGATTGCTTTTTATAGGATTCACGGTGTTTTCTCTAGAAAACAGCCACTACTGTAGCAAAGAGAAGGAAACATTTCTTTCTATCCACCCCCAGAACACCCTGCCACTGAAGGAAATCATCCTCACATTCAGCCTTTATGCTGAAAACCCTGTTCTCATGTTCCTTGACGCAGCCAGTGCAGCACTCATATTTCTCTGACTAAAGACAGTCAGTTTGTTAAAATATCACAAGAACCTCATTCATATGAATGTTTTTGATTGTTCTGAAGTGTAAAAGATGTTTAAAATTAAAGTTAATAATAAGATTTAGACTACCGCACAAGTATTAGTTTATTTATTCGAAGTTTCAATGATAATATCATCATCTTCAGAGAGTTTTTAAAACAATTCAACTAACTGAAATTGTTGACATTTTCGTTTAAGTGAATAAACTAATATTTAGGAGTTAATTGTTAACTATTACCTGCACCACATACGCTGAGCTGAAAGAATTTGGTATTGATTATAAGCGTTTACCTACAAACGTCCTCTGCTCAAGTATTTATATTAACGTTGATCTCCTCAAACGCTCTATCATCATACTTGTACTTTTATATCATGATATTAAAATTTCTTTTAGACCATAAATACTCCACCACTAGCAAGATAAAACCTACATCTCATTGCCGCTGGCTTTAAGTTGAAGTAAAACATTTATTTATGGGGATATGTTGTCCTCAGCATGGTGTGCGTAGTGATGAGGAAAAGAGCACAAATAAGTGCTGTACAATCCATTAGCTCGTCTGTACAGCTGGGCACAGTCTGCATTAATGTAATTGGTAGCTTGCAGTTATATAATGCAGCGACGATACTTAAGGATACAGTGGCGTTAAGGAGGTAGATGCAGGCTACGTTTGTGTTTACGTTTGTTTAGTAAGTGTTAGTAACCAAGTGTTAGTAAGCAAGATTATGTGGTCGTTGTTTTTAACCTGTTCAACTGCGTCTTTAATGCGCTTCTACGTCGAATTCCCCACATCGTTATCCCTCATGATTTCACTTTATCTTTTATAATATCTTAAATTTAAATCTTACAAATCTAATATAATAAATACATTATTAATGATATTTTTTGTGCATCCAAGACCACTAGTTTTATTCTTCCTTTTACTACATGCACATTCCTTTTCATAACCTTAGGTATAATTAACATGACTCATGAACGTAGAAGAATAAAAAAGAAAATTACCACAAAAAAGTAATAATTGTTGAAATCAATTTATATCGCATTTCAGTCGAAACTTAAACTGCCATTAAATATCATATTCTCGTTTCATATCTCAAAAAAAACTACAAATAATTAATTACATCTAACACACAACACTACTGCAGAAAATTATTCTAGGTTTATGACATTGGTCTATGTTCCATTGGGCTACTTTTATATGGTAAACCCTTATTTGACATTTATGCCCTAGAGTCATTCATTGATCTAACCAAAGGCTATTATGTTCTTAAAGGTTAGGTTGTATTTGATGCAAATAGATTGGCGAAAGGTCTTTGTTAGATAAAAATAATGACTACAGAATGTAGGCCATTATTTTATATAGTGTTCTATTTTACTAAAAGAGATGCTTTAAGAAAGTTTACAGTGCAATATCGGGAATTATTTGATTTAAACAATTCTTGCAAAATGATTTTATTTGGAGTTTTTAAAAAGTTGTGACCCGTAAACGGAAAAATGAAGGTGCGGCAAATCATTACTATGATGGAGTGGTATAAATAAACAAAACCATAGTCCTTAGTCAATTACAGGACTTGTACCAGTTCCTTTACAGAAATTATAGGAATGATCGATGGTGAACATCTCAACATAAGGGTAGATTTCAGGATCTCAGGCAAAAGAACCTTTACACAAGCTCCAACAATAATATGAGTAATTATTTTGCAAGTTAACAATACAAGTTCATTGCGTTTAACTTAATATGATACGATGTCTCTTTGATTTGAAACTGAAGATATATTACAAATCTTTCAAATCTTTTATGTTATATTATAAATGGCTTTGCCTGAGTTTTGTTAAACTTGTCGCTTTTAGATGAATGTAATTACTGGAATTTATTTACTTCTCATAAGCACTGCATGTCCGAACTTGTTTACTTTGGAACTAGTTCTCATTATTTCAGGTATCTTTAAATACAGCTTATTTTTGATTACATAAAAAAAAATATACCAACATTAAGTTTTCCAATCTCGCACTATCCTTCTCCATTCCCATAACTCTATAACTCACAGCCAAATATATATATATATATATATATATATATATATATATATATATATATCACTTTCACTATACGTACTTAAAGAAGAATTTTACTTGGTATTTATGCGAGCTAACTTTCAAAGATTGTTAGTGATATATATATATCAAGCTTGATGATGGAGATACTACCAATCTTTGAAAGTTAACTCGCATAAATACCAAGTAAGATTCTTGTTTAAGTACATATAGTGAAAGTGATAAGTGAATACAAGTAAACAGTGTTGCAAAGCTAAATATATATATATATATATATATATATATATATATATATATATATGCTGATAGTGTTCCTTCACAGATGGAAAAATATGATGAATAGTTACTATCTGGAGTACATCCGTTCATTCTGCAGTCCATAAATTCGCAGTTCCGACGTTTCGCTAGAATCCCATCCAGCATAGACGAGGTGAACCCAACAACAGTAGAAGAGCGAGTCAGTAGAAGAGCATTGAAGCGGATGTACTTCAGATAGTAACTATTCATCATATATATATATCCCTCTAATCCTCTCCTGTCTCTCTCCTTCTGTCTCTCGCTCTCTCTTTTTCTATATTAATTTATATAATATAGCTTTCCGTCAGTTTTCATTGCCAACAAAATCAAAGACTATAAAAAATTACAACCTATCTTCTTCACAATCATAATTTTCAATCATTTAAAATTAAAAATTGGCTAAAATTATAAAGATAATTGAAATTTAGTTCTTGAAGTTGTGTAATAGTTTTTGATAATGCCACCGATATGAGCCGGCGAAATGCTTGAGATTTTTGGTAAGTAACATTCTTCGTAGGCTGATTTTTCAAAAACTGCAAACTGTTAGTTTAGGTGGAATAATTTTTCCAAGTATAATATTCTGATATCATTTCAGAACAATTGTAATTGAAGAAAATATACTCTGTTGTTTCAATTTGTATGTATTTGATATTACAAATATTAAGTTTCGTAAGTAACTTTTCCTTTAGGGATTCCGTCTGTTTAAATGATGTCATAGTTGTTGATTGACGGCAGTTTACTTGTTAGGTCGTTAGTTTGATTTTGTTTTGTAATATTTTGCTTCATTACATTTACAAACGTTTCTCGCAGCAAAACATTTAATTTCTACTGATATAAGTTCCTGATGACCATTAATTTTGAAATTATTATCATGGGCTGAACTGATAATTTTTAATAATATATAAATAGTATCATTCTCTTCAAGGAGAGTCTATGTCGATAAAAAACCTATTATTCAAATAATACTAGCTTTTTACTTTGTGTTTTAAAATACTTTCATAGTATCTTTTCATTCTCCGTTTAGTAAGGCAGTTACACGAAGTCTCTACTTAAAACTTGTAATCATCGTGTTTCGTTTTGATAAAACTATAATTGCTTTTTTCTTAACTAAATATGCAAACTTATTGGAATTCATTTGTCTAAGTTTTGCTACTGTATAAAAGTACAGTTTGCAGTTATATCCTTCTTACCCGTGAAGGGAATACATAAGAGAGCTGACAATTTCTTTACAGTGTTGCATCTACTAAATATATGGGTGCTTACACTTTTCGCGATTAACGGAAGTTACTTATCTAGGGAAGGGACGATGAATTAGGTTAAGTAACTGTTGCAGCTGTTATCTATCTTAATAGCCGTTAAGGAGGAGCACACGAACCCATCAACATAAAGCCATTAGAAGTCATCATATATATAAAAGTTCTCCTGACTGACTGATTAAACGTTTTCACGGAAACGATGTAGCTGTTTACTCATATAAGTGATCAGCGTATCAAAAACAGTAACTCAATTACATTAGGTAAATTAGCGCCCCCTGTCGCTTCTTCAACCGCAACATCTCTCGTCTTCGTCCACAAAATATATAGGCATCAATTTTACACTTTCGTCATGATCTAATATAAAAATACCATCAAACTGGTGAAATTTCTTATAAGCTTTAATTTTTTGCATGAAATCATTTCATCAACCTGGTTTGTATCGAAGGATCATTTGATACAATTACTACTAAAAAACTACAGTTGAAACTTTTGTAAAACGAAATCGATTATAAAGAGAGAAAATTCGTTGTAGTGAGGTATTCGTTATTGATAGGCCATCTTGTCAAGAATACTTCAACCCCATGTTACCGATCTAATAACATTGGAGGGCGGTAATATAATGAATACAGTACGGGCGAGCGTAGATAGGATAAAAAGGCCAACGTTAATATTGAATAATGTTTTATAATGTCTCAATTTAGTTACAAATTCAAGTAGTTGAAAATCAAAACATGTTTTATAAATGTAAAAATAGAAATGTATTAAAACAATATAAAATTTTAAATGGTAATCTCGAAATTATAACACAATTGAGGGTGATGGGACCTGACCTACGATCTGTGTCTAGCATCATGCATAATACACAAGGCAAATTACCCATATCCATCGGTTTATAGTGCCATTTATTGTAACAAACGTGGATAACTTTGTTGCTTTTTGTCATGAATTTTAGTGATTTAAATCAGGAAAAATCATGAATCATAAAAAATGTATGTTAAAGAAGTAAATGCGTATTAAACTTTCATAAATAACATTTAGTTTATGGGTTTTTAGTAATAATTGTGTTAAATATTGTAATTTTATATAAGTATATCAAATAAAATGAGCCTTAAATAAATCAAAAATAGTCCAAATAACTTATAAGTTTATCTCGGAAGTACAAAAATTCCCAAAAATAAATTAGAAATAAATCCTTATTTTCTAAAAACAACAAAAATAAACCATAAATTAACAAAAAATATGTCTACAATATGTTCGCGTATATACATATATATATATATATATGTATATATATATATATATATATATATATATATATATATATATATATATATATGTGGTGAAATAAGACAACTTTCATAAACAAGAATATACGAGTATTATTTCATTTTAATGTAGATATAGTATATAGTACATTAAATATAGTATAAATAGATATAGTAATTTACATTTGAGTTTTAAACTTAGAGTTTACATAAGGATTTTGTTTTTCTTTGTACAATAGATGTACAGAATAAAAACACACTTAATACAAGTAACATCCGGTTCACCATTGCAAAATAATGTCTTAATGGCGGTTTCATTACACGTCGGCTATCAAACAAGTATTTAGGAATTTGTTAATCTCCTTTTAAAGATAACTTGTAAACGTAGATTTAACATTACAGTGTCGAATGATATACTTTCCCATTACGGGCAAAGGATCGAAATATTGTAATACATTTCAATTGTTGAAATTTATTAAAACAGGTAGTTGGTCTGAAATGTATTTTATAAAATGTATTTTATGATTCCGCTGGAAGAAAAAGGCTTGTATGTATTTTACTGACAGGTATTTTTAAAAAAACAATTTGGTTTTAGAGATGTCTAATCATTTTAAGCAAGTGATAATAAAAAATCAGTCAATTTATGAATACATAATGTAATGTGCCTTAGAGATTCTATTCAAAATAAATAACTTTTTCTCTTAGAAAGGAATATCTTTAAGGAAATCATTATGCAATGTTTAAAACTATTGCGTTCTAACTTATAAATATTGGTGGAGCTATGTCGTAGTTCAGAGAAACGTTCTAATATAAGATGGTTTTTGGATCCTGAGGGCGGATTTGAGGGTTAGTCCTTGGGCCAGACACAGGTAGCTTTAATGCTCTTTGTTTAAGCAAAAGCAAGTGCAAAACCCCGCAGCTTTGATCTCTTGTAAGGAACCCCGTTTCGTACACTAATCATTAAAAGCTGTAAATATTTAAAACAAAGAATTTTTTGCTTCACACACACACACACACAACACAAAAAGAAGGTTCTCAGACAAAATATGTTCGGGCACTCACTAAAGAAGACAGGTGGTATTTTTAGAAACGCGTACTAAAGTACGGAATTGAATCTTTCATTTTTTTGTATACACTTATTTAACAAATCTTAACAAGAAATTGAGAAAACAATCGTGTTGAAGTTGTCAATTTTAAAACAGTTGAATTTTATGTGCCGTAGTAATGTACCGTCTATGATGAATATGTTTGCTGAGGAATTAAAATCCAGCGACAATTGCTAAATACAGTTTCCGGTTAATGTAATGTAAAGGTGCAAAATGTACCAGTGTTGCCAGGGTTACGTATGCCAGAGTAACGAGAAATATCCATTTGCTCAGAGTACACTTTCATGTACGATTTCTGTAGAATTATTCAACTTGTAAAATAATAATTTATACAATATAAACTTAAACACCACTCGTGATAAATGAATTCCGTCATATCTGGATGCAAACTTAATCAACAGTAAACAAATAGTACGCGGCCGGCACGCTTGTTCACACGCAGACAGACACACACACACACACACACACACACACACACACACACACACACACACACACACACACACACACACACACACACACACACACACACACACACACACATGCACGCAAGCACGCACACGCAGACACACACACACACGCGGTGTAAAAGTAAGCAATGTGGCAGCTTCACATTTCAAACTCCCAATAAAGTCACCAAGTCTATCCCTACGTTGGTTGTTAATTTATTTCCTTTTATAAATCGACAGGAAAAGTAAAAAAAATATCTCGAAAATTTTACTTCAAAATTGACAACATTGATTTTTTAACGATAGTAGTCAAGCTCTGTAAGCTCTACCTTCAAAACATTTTCAGTTCGTGGATTTTGTTGAGAAGAGCCATGTTTATTCGTATTCACTTTGAGTATTTTTTTAACAACATTTTACATATTGTTTTACAATATTCGTATCTGATAAAAATGTATTTCGCGAAGAAACAAATTAAAGCTAACTCTCTTCACGTAAAATATTCAATGTTTCTTATTAAAGAACTGATTCTGTTGAATTATATTCAAAGGAAAATATAAATAGAAATATCACAAATGAAAACAAAATTTATTAGTATATAATTTAGTAGTATAAGATTTACGTAGCATAAAGAATAACGCTTTTAGTCAACTTCTATTTTTATCTCCTCACCTTTGATAAATAATTCATCGAAAAATCCTGAATTTGGGCTTATAATGTTATTACTAACGATTTCTTAAATGAAAAAGAGAATACACAAAACAATTTAATTTAGTTTGTGAGGAAAGAAGATGAATAATTTATAGCAATTAAATAAATTATTGAATAATTTATTTCGTCATACGCGTTCATTGACAAAGTCATCATACTCATATTGCTTCATCAAGTATAGGTGAAGTTTGGAATTCATAGTCATGGAAATTTATTTCGTCGTATTGTCATAACGTCGTTCACTGCCTCTATCTGAAAATCAGTCACAGACTTTGTTACTTGACAATTCGGCGACCGCACACTTAATGTGACAATTCACAATGTTTATATTTTAAGCAATTGTTGATAGCCTCTGTATTTGATATTTCAATACATTTATATATTGAAATTATTCAAGTAATTAAGAGAAGAAATGTCACAAATAAAAACAATATTTATATTGTGTTTTAAGTAAGATAAACAATATCGTTCTTAGTCAACTTCTATTTTTATCTCCTCTCCTTTAGTAAATAATTCAAAGATACAAATTCTGAATTTAGACTTATAATGTTATTACTAACGAATTGGTAAATGTGAAAGAGAATAAACAAAACAATTGAGTTTATTTTGTCGGGAAAAAGAATGAATAATTATTCAATATTAATGTCAATAATTCAATGCCAATTATTCAATAATTTGTTTCGCCATACGCGTTCATTTACAAAGTCATCATTCTCATATTGCTCACAAAGAATAGTTATACTATGGAATTCGGAGAAAATCCAGGATAAAGTTGAAGAATAATTATTAAATTATTTTATATAATTAGGAAAAGATAATTATATTATTATAATTATAATGATAATTATAATTATTTATTAGAGTTAGGAAAAGTAAAAATGTTGGTTATGTATACTAGTGAATTCATTTGATTATTATATCAATGCTATTTTTTAAAAGAAATGTTAAAATATTATTTATAAACTTTTAATATGAAAAACTCAAAATCAGAAAATTTTGGGGTTCAATATGAACATAAACAAATCACGTTCCGTTATATAACATACATGTATATTTTGCACGCACGCACACACACACAAATAGCCTACATATTTAGCATACACACACGCGCGCGTACACTCACACACAAACACACACACACACACACTTAAATTATTGAACAAATATGTCAGTGTATACGTGTGCCCGTATATATATATATATATATATATATATATATATATATATATATATATATTTGTGTGTGTGTGTTTGTGTTGCAACAGGCTAAAATGTCAGATTTTACATTTGCAAGTGTAATTTTAAATTTCATAAATTTTAAAAACTTTGTATAGTCAGAATAGCGAAGCTAAAACAAAATAAAAATGCCTTAGGCATAAATTAATTTGAATTTAACGAGATTAAGGTGTAGATAAAAAGCCACAACCGTGAGAATGGGTTTTGATACATATTTGAAAGAGGGTTAAAGGGTTAAAATACACCTAGGAAAACCATCTACATTCGAAAGGTCACAGAACAGTAAGAGAAAATGAAAGTGCCTACAGCAATATCACGAAAAAATGCCTAAAGAAAGAGTTAAATGAGAATGAAGTATTTTGTGCTAAAATCGACCCAAAGTATATATGTATGGCGTTAGAACACACAGGAAATGACGATATACCCAGAATTCAGCAATAGTCAGTTTGGAGACTGGCGATTGGATAAAACTAAAGGGGGGGTTGACAATGCGAAGAAAGCAATTT
The DNA here is from genome assembly GCA_036971475.1 of Prosapia bicincta. NCBI lineage: Eukaryota > Metazoa > Arthropoda > Insecta > Hemiptera > Cercopidae > Prosapia > Prosapia bicincta. The sequence continues at coordinate 165,489,724 of JBAIZL010000005.1, forward strand.
TGGTAAGCTTGGATAACATCAAATGGAAAGGTTGTGTGAGACGTATTCTGTTTTTGGAACGTCTAAAGACAAGTTAAAAACGAAAAGAGGGTAAGTGATATCGCTGAGATGTAGTGTCGTGTGTTTTATAACCTTTTTGGGGAGGAAACACTCCAAAAGTAGTTTTCTTCGTTTAACAGCAAAGTCGTAGCCATCCTCGAGAGAGTTTTGTTGCAGAAAAGTATGTCGAATATAAGTTAGAGACAGTGTGGATATAAAAAATAAACAGTGCCTAAAATTGAAGTGTTTTTTAAAGTTAAATCAACTAATTTTTTTTTTTTTTAATTTTAATTTGAACAGTGTAACGTAAAACAAAGAATGGATCAAATCCGAGAGTAAATTTATTTGGAAAATTTAGAGACAGTGTAAGAGGAGTATTAAAAGACTAGATACAGGAGTTTAAATTAAAAATATAAATGAAGATGTATAATTTCGCGCGATAACGCGTAACGCTTTGTTTTGGCCTGACACAAAGAGGGGAGTGATGACATCATGGTAAAATGGGATCAAGGAAGACGCTTTGGACGGGTCCAACACCAAAGATGGCCAGCCACAAAGAGAGGGAAGAAATGACATCATACCAACGGACCAGGAAGAATTTAACTCCGGAAAAGTTAGATTTTAGCTTCTCTCCCTCAAGTAAATTTTATTTTGAATTTTTAGGAACATTGGCATTTTAAAGTTTAAATTTATATACATTTTGCAAAACATGAAAATGCGTTTTGGAATAGTGGTTTTATTTCAGAAAGAAAGTGGAGGGGATATCGTTAGTTGGTGGTAGCTACCTGAAACTAGAATGGCGAACTCTTCCTTTGTAGATTGAAAAGATACAAATCAAAATGTTTGGAAATAAATTTTATGAAAGCTAAAAATAAAGTAAAAGAAATTTTTGAACATATAATATTTAAATAAAAATTTAAAAATTAAATGTAGTTAAATGCAAATAGATAATTATACTGAAACTATTTAGTCCTTTAGCCGTGGGTTTTCCTTTGCAGGAGCCCTCATGCGTGCCGCATATAGGAGTTGTGAATGCACCACCGAAGATAACAGTCTCTTCTTACACTCCTTTGACCCCACAATATTAGGCATCAGTCTGCAAAGATTTCCACAGGACAATCTTGCCCGCTCGCAGGATTTAACTATGTGAATTGAAAAATTTAGTTTTCTGTCTAGGGCCCCCCAAATATTTTAGTTCATCTTCCCACTGGATTTGTGAATCTCCTATTTGCAACACTGGCGTCACAAATACTCGTTTATCCGTTACTAACAAAGCTTCTGTCTTTTCTATAGCCATCTTTAAGCCACGACTTTCAAGCCAATTGTGTACCCGATTTAAGGCATCATTTGCCGCCTTTCCTAGTGCAGCTGCTGTAGGAGCCGTGCAAAACATTATGGCGTCATCTGCATAACCCACTATGTCTGTGTCTTCCGGAAGATCCATTAGTAAAAGCCCGTCCTACATCTCGTTCCATAAACGAGAACCTTGAGGCGCTCCTCCTTCCATTTTGAAGACAAGTGTATGACTACCACAGTTGAATACCACAGTTCGTGCGCTAAGGTAGTCATCGTCAAACATTTTAACCAGATATTCTGGTTTATTTTTGTTCTGTAGTGCGTCAAGAATATCGCTCAATCTAGCAGAATTGAAGGCATTCTTTACATCTATGGCAATGAAAGCGCAAAATCCTTTCTCCCCCTTGTCTTAACATTGCGTTTACTGGCTAATTCAATAACCTGTTTTACTGCATCAGTTGTGGACTTTCCTTTCCGAAAACCAAACTGCCTGTGTGATAGGCCAACTGATCCTTCCCCCTTTTCTAATCTTTTTAAAATGAGTCCCTCCAGATTTTGTCCGTAGTATCTATTAGACATAGAGGTCTGTACCTTTCCTTAGAAGAAAGGTTTATTCCCTTTCCTTAGCAGAACCAAGTTTTGTTTTTTCTAACATTTGTAAAATTTTCCTTTGTTTAAACAAGCATTTAAAGCAGTTAAGAATATCTCCGGATACAATTCTGACACCTTCTTCAGTATTTCATTTGGTATTCCATCTAGTCCGGGAGCTTTATTCATTTTAAACTCTCTTATTACCTTTTCAAGTTTAGTGAAGGTAAAACCTTAATTTTCGGGTAACTGTGTTACATGTACTCTATTGCATATGTCTTTTTACTGCTTAGAAAATAGAATTATAATTATTTCCTGAACCCAGAATAGATTATTCAGGCCAGGTATGTTATCTTGCGTCCGCAATTTCTTGGTTACAATTTGGTAAGCCAGACCCCACAGGTCGCTCTCTACTTTTGCAATCAGACATTCCCAGGATTCCTTTTTTCTCTTCCTTATTTCTTTCTGCAGCTCTTTCTTTACTTCTCTATATTTATCTTGGAGTTCGGGATTTCCTTTTGTTCTGGTTTCTCTTCTTCGTTGCGATTAGGCAATCTCTCCTTTTTTGTACTATTTCCTCGCTCCACCCATACATAGCTTTCCTTCCATACCTCAGTATTCCCAAGATGGGCATCAATTTATTGCAGGCGTTTATTAAAATATTCATTGTGTGAAGTTTATTTGAAGTTTTTCGCGGGTTTTGTCCACTTGAGTTCATCTATCAGTTTGGTTTCTTCTGAATATCAAGTATCTGTTCCATCCTCGGCTCTTACGACTATCCTCTTTAATGAGATCTTTGCTTGTTCCATTTATGCTAGTAATTTGAAACTCTATGTACCGATGATCGCTAAGTGCTTCATCTTCTAGAACCTTCCAGTTGTTTATTAATAACGACATTCCAGATTGAGATATGGTTAGATCAATAATTGACCTCGCATTACCTCTCTCTAAAGTGCAATTCGTACCTTCATTTAAAAAGATCAAGTCATTTCGAACAACAAAATCTGAGATTAATAGGCCTCTTTTACAGGCTCTAGTTTCTCCCCATTCTGGGTACTTTCCGTTAAAGACATGGGCTTGTGATGAGAGTTTTGTACCTTTAGGATTGTATGCTTCTTTCTAACTATTCTAAATTTTCTTCAAATTCTTGTAAAGAGTCATTTGGAGAGTAATAGCAGCTATATATACATCCTATATTCACCCATCTCTATCCAAATAAATGCCTCTGATTGATTTCCATAATTATCAACCACTACGCTATTAAGAGTAGCAATTGCGGCCTTTTTATTCATATCCTCATACCATGTTACATGTTGAGGTTTATGACATTGATATTGTTCACTTATAAGAACAATATCAATATTCTTTTCCTCGGCTATTTGGAAAAGCAGATCCTGTGCCTGTTTACTTCTCCCCACATTTACTTGGAGTATATTTATCTTTTTGAAGAGCTATTCTTCTTGTTCCATTTTTATTTTTGTTTTGCGAGCTCTAGTTTAAAAGAACCGCAATATCTGCTACCTATAATATGTTTAGTATTTTGTATGCCGTTCTCTTTTCATACAATATACTGCGGTTCATTGGTCTCCCATTTATTACTTTTGTGACCTATTTTCCACATTTCCAGCAATTATGCTTCATATCCGGACCCTTACATGAGGAAGAAAAGTTACCAAAACTTAGGCACCTAAAACATTTGATGACTTGGGTTAGTTCTCTAACTCTGCAGCTGACCCAGCCTATCTTCACTCGTTCCAGCTTCAGAATTTCGTCCGCTATCAACGCAGGCAGTCGTAGGAAAGCATTTAGCGTCCCCGAAGGACCCTGTGACAACTGACAAGTCACGTCAGATCCTATCTCTTGGTCAACAAGGGCATTTTTTATCCATTTCATGACCTCTTCTTTGTCCGTTGTTTCATCATGATTGTTGATGTCCAATGTCTTCCATCGTATCAACATCTTGACACTCGTCATACTTCCATGGGCCTGTGTCATTGCTTCATTAAATTTATCTTCATTTTTTAAGAACTACGAGTACTTGTCCCGCTTTCGTTCTGCATACTTTTGAAACTTTCACATTTATGTCCTTTAAATTAACATCCTGCTTTATTTTCTTTATTTCTTCTTTTGTTTTCCTTGTTCTTGTTTTCCTGTGCATAACGTCTTGAATAGGGATATTTTCTTCTTCACCTCCCTCAGATGGAGTACTGATACTGAGGACTACTTCCGCCGGTTCCCTGTTTTCACCCGTTTCTGTCTCCCTTTTGTTATTTGTTTTGTTCACCACTTCTGATGATGTCGTTGCACATATTTTACTTTGCATCGTTCTAGCAGTATCCCTCTGGATTACCTCTAAATACTGCTTTTGCGATTTATTAATGGTATTCTTTAAATCCATCTTTTTAAAGTCGTCTTCAAAATCCACTTTCATTAAAGCGATTTCGACTCTATGTATCTAATGCTTTTTATTTGTCTCATTAGGACCGCCATTTTATCTTTAACCGATTTATGGATATTTTTGGCCGGTCCAATTATCTCTTTCATTTCTTCTATTACTTTGAGCATTCTATCTATTGTTCTCTTCTCCTGTTGCTCGTAAGACATAATTATCGCCTACTGTTCTTCTACTAACCTCGTAGCAAGCATTGGGGTCGAGCTTCCCCCCCCCCTGAAGATGTTAGAATCTCTTTGTGTAACTTGTAGCCCCCACAATCGTGCGACATGCAGCGGCCATTTGGGATCGCGAGATTTGCTGTTTCCAGGTTGCTCACGCGGAGTACTACTATACCGTTGTTTTTCAATATACATTGAGTTGCCAGGGCCTGAAAGAGGTTGGACTTCTGCCTGTTGGTCCGCGGGAGGTATTTTATTTCCCTCCTACCACCCATCTGCAAACAGATGGAGGAATTATCTTATCCGCCACCTGGGGACGCGCCCTCTAGAAGTTACAGGCACATCCGAGAGATGTGTGTGTGTGTGTGTGTGTGTGTGTGTGTGTGTGTGTGTGTGTGTGTGTGTGTGTGTGTGTGTGAGTATGTGAGTGTAAGTGGGTGGGTGGGTGTATAACTAATGCAAGTAATACAGGAATATATTTATTATTACAAAGAACTGTTGAATTTTATCCAGTAAAAAGTGTGTGTGTTTTAATTAATGGACGATATATATTGTACATAAAAACTTTATTTATTGTAAATATATGTACTTGTATAAATATATATGTATATTCTTGGATTTAACTTAAACAGTGAAAAAGATAAGCTCAATAAAATTAATTTACTCTCTATAAATATACATCCTTTGGACACTTTGGTTCTAAGTCAATCATCTTTAGAAATATTTATGAATATACGTCTAAGGATGGTAATGAAACGTATATACGGTGTTGATTTTTTAATGGATAGAATAGTTTTATTGTTGGTGTTGAGCTTTTATTTGATTGTGTTTAGTTAATTCATATTCCGAGCATAGAAAACACTAATTAAACTTTGATTGCAAAAAGCTTCGCTAATTAGTTTCACCCTATTATCAGTTTTTAGCTAAATATTTCTTTCAAAACTGATATATCTTTCCCTAAACCCCCCTTCTTCGAATAGACGTTTCACTTTTCCCTTTGACTTGTACCACTTTATTAGATCTTTTCACTTCACTGTCTCTTTGTTTACTTGACAATTCTGTGACAGCTCACTTAAACTGACAATTCACAATGTTTACATTTTACGCAATTGCTTGATAGTTTCTGTATTTGGTATTCCAATACATATACTTTTCAAAATTATTCAAGTAATTAGAAGAAATGTCGCGAATAAAAACAAAATTTATATTGTCTTTAAAGTAGTATGAAGAACTTAGTAGTTCTTAGTCAACTTCTAATTTTAACTTCTCTCCTTTAGAAACTAAATTCTAAAGTAGAGCCTAGAATGTTATTACTAAAGATTTGTTGAATGAAAAAGAGAATATATAACATTAAGTTCAGTTTGTGAGGAAAGTAGATGAATAACTAATAGGCAACAAATACAATTACCCAATAATTTATTTCGTCATATTGACATAAAGTCATCACACTCCTGAACAAAGTACTGCACAAAGTACAGGTACAGTTTGGAATTCGGTGGAAATCCAGGATAAAGTTGAAGTTGAAGTTTATATAATTAAAAATTAGGAAATTTAAAAACGCACACACACACACACACACAAACACACACACACACACACACACACACACACACACACACACACAAAACATATTGTTGATTATATATATATATATATATATATATATATATATATATACATATATATATATATATATATACATATATATATATATATATATATATATATATATATATATATATATATACATATATGTATATATTTATATATATATATACATATATATATATATATATATATATATATGTATATATATGTATATATTTATATATATATATATGTATATATATATATATATATATATATATATATTTACACACAAGACAAAATTGTTATATAATAACTATATATATATATTTATATATGGTTAAAGAATCACTTTCATGAACGAGAATATATTTTCTTTTATACATTTATATCAAGCTGAAGGTTTCGCTGATGAGCAGTATCAGCATTTCAAAACTCTAATACTATTTATCACAGCTCTGTGACTACGATAGGACTCTACATTACATCATTTCTGTTCAGACCTAAACCGATAAATATAGATTTGTGTTTGGATACAAATTGTTTATCTTGTTTGTATTTGTGTAGAAAATAAATTTTATTTTTAAATTTTCTCGAGTTTTCTAAACAAAACATTTGGATTTTGGATGTTGAACAGCCACTATTCACTACACAAATGGCGCAAATACAACAGCTTCTCCTTCGAAGTAACGTGTTACTATATCGGCGCGTAGACATTTGTCAAGAGTACGGCTCATGCATTATGTACACATCGATTCCCTATGCATGGCTCTGTTTATTTCCATGTATATTTTGTTTCTCTTCCAACAACAAACACATTCATGTTGCAGCCGCAAAACGTGTATTTGTCGTCCCGCCTTCATGCATTTTAAATTGCGTTTAAACATGAATTCCCATTCATAGGAAATAATGTTTGCTTTGTCGGAGTTCGCTGTTTCTAGTTTAATGGCGTACATAACATATCGGTGGTGTGTGGGGCTTTGCATATTTGCAATGATATATACCAGAATCTAAAGGTATATATTTCTCAATACATGTATGACAAAATCCCAATTGATTTTATAAATGATTCGAATGAAAATTTCTAGAACGTTTTCGTAATTTATAAAAATACAAGTTCCAATTCCTTATGGCCTTTATTCTTATTCACAAGTGCTGGATTTTCTTTTTCAAATTCATAATGATATTTGAAAAAATGGTTTTTAGTGTAGGCCAATTCTACCAGTTTGCACTATGGCTAAAATGGATCATTTAATTTAATACAAGTTGTAGGACATGACGTAAATGAAACAGTTTTCTCAACACACCGTTCAAATTACCGTAGTATTTAACAAATATTTTAACTCCACCATATGTATGAGTATCACATTTAAAAGGAACCTTCCATATATTAATTAAAACAACCTCTCACCACAAATTCAACAAATTTTATTTTAACCTTGGTGAGAGGTTGTTTTAATTAATATAAACCTTTATGCCACAGTTGCTTTAAGTTGTTGTGAACCTTCCATAGTTCTGATGGTACAAAAATCCCAGGTAACCAGAAGGTGCAGACTACCATTTACTTCTTCCTTTTTGCCTGGGTCAACTAATAATTTAGATTTAATCTCTTGCCGTAATATTATTTTAAAACGTCTTTAAAACGCGGCAGAATGACTTCGACGTTCGCTACAATACTGTCGAGTATAGAGGCAAAGATACGGCTTGTGGCGCAACCAGTTTAAAATTCCTTATAACGAAACCTCGAGATTATGTTTCCTTTGGAACGTTTTGTTCTCGTATCTAACTCTTCAACAATTCTCCTCCTGCAATTGACTTCATGAGAGCCTGTGAAGCTCTGTTAGTTCTAATAAAGAAGTTTGGATAGTGAATTTCTCTGCTAACATTGGTTTCTACTGAATTCGGATTTTACGTATCCTAAACTGATAAATTAATCGTACTTGTTGTTTTCCTTTTCATGTTAATTGCACATTTTCCTTATTTAGAGAAATATTTAAATGTAGGCTCAAGTGGATAAACATCACCCCACAACTGTGCAAACACACGGGCAGTTTATATATATGTGATCATGAGCCTCATCATAGCCCGGCTCTGATACAAGCCGTATGTCTAACCAGTAGCTATGTTTGCGACAGCTCTTCCAGAGTTATCGGAGTAGAACCTTACTAACGGAACGAGCAGATTTCCATACCGTTAAAATATCTCTAGAATCCCTTCATATGAAGGGCTCTTGCCCCCACACACTTTAAGAAGATTATTCATAGATTCATGAGATGTACAAGAATTTCTATTGGGGCTTGGGGGAGGGAGAACCATAGGTAGGAAGAGTCGGTACTCTATAATAATAACTTATGAAATTTTCTTTAGTTACAAATTTGATGTTATATGAAAGTGATGTACAGATCAGAAATGTAACGGACAAAAAATTACCATATGTAAATAGCTATTTACAAATTAGAGTTGAACTGAATAACAGGTTACAAATGTCTTGTTCTGTGCACAAGCCCCTAAGCTTTGTACATTGCATATTTAGTGACGATTAAGAACGTGCTTTTAACACGATCAAGCCTTTTAAAAACGATTTCCAATCACTGTAAAGAGTGGTAAACAATAAATATTATGTTTGATTTTACCCATTTGTTTATTTCCGCAAGAATGTAACCATCTTCAGGAACAAAATATTTCAATACAGTAACATCCGTAATAACTCTGAAGATGGTTACATTCTAACTAAAATCTATATTGGGTAAGACAAAACATTTTTTTGTAGCTCTGAATAAATTTACCATTGCAATTACTGGAAGCTCTATGATGTCTAATATATGTAATATCTCCCTTTTCTCTTTCACTATCTCTCTCACTCTCTCTCTCTCTCTCTCTCTCTCTCTCTCTCTCTCTTCATACCTGTCTTTACTTTCTGTAACTATGTTAGTTTCAAATGTAAAATATAGGGTGAGTTGCTAAATTTAATTTGGACTGACTTATATAAAAAAGGGAGGAGATGACACGCTTAGAAGTTCGAACTGGAAGATAAAAAAAGGGTTAGTTTTTAAATAAACTTGTGTGATTGTGAGATTGGGAGTTGATCAAATTCTAAGTCATGGGATTGGAGTTTTGTGTTGAAGTTTTAATTTAATAAGGGAGTTGTATTTAAAATTTATTCAAGTTAACAAATTTTGTTTGAAAAGAGGATGATTCAAGAAACGTTTTGGCTAAGTGATAGTTATATGTTTGCTTTACTTGGTTTTGAGAAGAGAAGTGTAACTGATGACTACAATACAGTCGCAATCGATCCCAGGACATCCCAGAGGAAGCACTATAACATTAACTGGGGGTATAAAAACCAAGATTTTTGTTAGTACATATTCTTTAACGTATTATTAAATACGCTATTCAATATTATAAACTGTGTATTAAACTGTTGGTTTAAGAGTAGGACCAGAAAAAGCAAATTATAGTATTTATTGTAATACTTAAGAGCAATGCATTATTCAGAGCTATTCTTTGCAAACGATTAACAGAAAATGTAAATATAACAGTATTTAATGTACGATGTAATTATTCTTGAAACATTATTGAAAGATTAAAAAAACCCTTCACCCATTATTGTTTTTAAACCATTCACTAAAGTTCATTTATATATATATAACGTTTTCTTCTTCAATAATTTAAAACAACATAGGTTATTCAAATACAAGAATATTTATTAATTTATATTCAAAGCTTTTCGTAGCTTATATTCGTAGCTTGTTGGTACTGTTTACCACCGAAAAGCTTTGAAAATAAATTAATAAATAATCTTGTATTTGAATAACCTATATTGTTTTTAATATATATATATATATATATATATATATATATATATATATATATATATATATATATATATATATATAAATAAATATATATATATATATATATATATATATATATATATATATATATGTATATATATACATATATGTTAAAAACACATAAAATGAAGGACAAATGGAGCTATTTTTTTTACAAGTGAGGGGAGTAATCATATCTGTATCAAACCCCACTCAGACTACGTCACGTAAACAGGTTATGATGCAATGAATGATTACTAACCCAAACAATGTATATTGACCCAAACATTATTCCTTCAAATAAATGAGTTTTTGCGTATTTATTTGTTGGCCTAAACCAAATAAATGTTTACTTTAGGAAAAGCCATTTAGAACTTGAAGAATAATAACAATTGAATGTTTGCGAGTATCTCATAGGAGATATGCTGTTTGCCTAACATTAACCATTACTCACATAAGTAGGGTAGTTCTGAAGTTATTGAGTTGCTTTATAAAGTCTGCCGACTTCTTAAACCTATTTAAAGAAATAAAAAACAAAACTCCTCGCTTCGCAGTAAGTTACCGCTGTGCCACAGGACAAAATATTATCAAAATTTAACTAGTTGCAAAGTTCTTTACCGAAGCCTTGGGTGGTAAAACTTTGTTAATTAAGCAACTTTGGAAACTTTTATTTTCCACCTAAAATTTTATAACCTTTTACACGCTTCTTTGCAAATAATTAATCAAGAGGCAATATTGGACTGCTGAAATTGGCAAGTTTTTGTACCTCAGCAGAAATGTTGACGGATCAGCAGTTTTTGACTTTAGTGCATGGATCGGTTGGATATTTACAGCAGACAGGTAAATAAGAAATACGTTTCATTCTCTTGAAACTGATGTAAAAATTTTAGTTATATTCTGCCCGGATTGGGATTTCTTCTTGCAATTACACTGCGTTTCTCTATAATTGCCTATATCTATCCCTACTACTAATCACAAATGATTCCGGTTGAAGGCAAATCTACTTCAGCCCATCAGCTTGATATAGGAAATCATTATGTCCTTTTCTAATTCCCTCTACCATTCCTTATCCTGCCTCTAACAAGAAGGTATAAAAGGTGTTGCCTCCTTGCGAGTCCAATAGAGAATAGATCTATTTCATGTTTTCCACACACACACACACACACACACACACACACTATGAAATGATTCCAGTAATCGTTTTATCTCCGTTTTACTGATCTTCTTAATGTTCATCGTCTTCTTTTTTGTTTACTTCGTCTTATTCATCGTCTTCGTTGTTTTTCTTACTATCTACTTTGCCTTTGCTTCGTATTGCTTGTCATCTTCTTTTGATTCCTCGTCTTCTTCATCTCCTTTATCTTCATCGTCTTATTATTATTAATAGTAATCTTCGCCATCCTCTTCTTATTCTTCATCTTTGTCTTCTTTTTCGTGTATTTCTTCTACGACTTCTTCATATTTTTCTCTTTATGTTGAGCATATCGCTTTTATTACTTTAGTTGGATTTTGGTTTCTTAGGGATTCTACAGTATTTAGAATTGTTCTACCTGTGTCTTGTATACTAAGTGTACCAGAATTAGTACGCGATTTTCAAACTCAGTGACCGAAAGGTAACAAAAGCACCTCAGCAGCAGCAACCTGAAGCAGTTTTCGAATTTTGTAGTTAGTTCGTTATATATGCCCTCAGATTTATAATAAAAAAATAACTTCATTTTCCGGATTGCTCTACTAAAGCAAGTTCGTTGTCAGGTGCATAGCTAAATTAACAAAGAATATTTAACACAGTTTTACTGATCTGTCTTTCGCTCAGTTTAAATTTTATATACGTGGGAAGGATTCGTGCAATTGTCGAACATAAGCTCTTTCTTATTAACATAAAGTGTTTATTTTTTTCATTTAGCCTACTTTCATCATATTTAAACTGGCAACGAATTCATGTTTGACAACAGAATAAAATTAAATGTTGTCTCCGGCCACTTATACGTCCTTATCTGTACCATTGTGAATACTTGAATTTTCTACCAATAGGGAATTAGTACTTATAGCGCCAAACTTGACTTTCAAGTTTTGTCAGTGAATCTTTGAGTTGGTGCGTTAATACGATTTTAAATAAAGTATCAACTCCTTTATATTCTCTTCCGCTTCCTCCGATCACCTGTAGGACCTGTTCATTTATATTGGAGCAGTCGTCAACGTTCTAAGTAACAATGGCGCCATTGTAATGTGGGTCCTATTAATATGCTACGATTCGTCAAAAACAAGTGTCACTAGCGAGTGCTTCCTTACCTATTCATGGCGAAGTCGTAGCGTGGAACGTAATACCACTCAGCCTTCAATATAAGGACTTTATAAACCCGTTCACTTGCCTCTTTCACTGGAGAAAACCTGTTGATAACATATAGGTGTATCCAAGTCTTCTAGGAAGTAGTTAAAGTTGTAATACTATTAAATAGTAGTTTAAGGTAATAGATGAACAATAAATAGGATGAGCAATTAATACCTAGCTAGACATTACAGATGCTACCAACAAAAAAACATATATGGTGTTGTAGAAAGCCTGTAGCACCCTTAAAATAAATAATTAAAAAAGAAGACAAAACTAACCTTAATTTACAACATACACAATACTTTGGAAAAGAGTGTTTTTATAAGAGATCAAAGTTATACTATATTATATAAGTAGAATATAGCTATATTGTATTCGCTTAGAAAAGATTTGTTTGCAAAACAAATTCGAATAAAGTTTACAAATATAAGCCAATTGTTAAATGAATTAACCGTCATTTTGCTATATGTTATGCACTCAATAAAGCTGCAGTGTTTCTTTTAGACTTGATCTGATTACCTCGTGTATTGGTGAACTCTATTATTATTACTATATTTAAGAAGCTAATAGTAGCTGGATAATTGTAGCTATATCGCAAAAGTCTATCGCTATAATGTAACTTGAAACTTAGTGTTCTGTATAATTACTAAGAATATATGAGTTTATTAAGTTTAGAGTATGTTTTAAATAAGTATGGTTCCAAAATTTATATTTTTTGTGCGTCAGCACAAGGTTTTGTTATTTTTCCGTATTTGTAAGACCATTTATCCTAACCATGTATAATTAGTTTTTGCAAAATCAATGGCGTCTGCTAACCGATATTTATTCAAAAACGCATAAGAAATAGTCTATATTTCATATTTAAATAAATTTTGTGAAATTCTATTAATTTATTGTTATATAATGAAACTTTTTATAACTTTCATTAGGACGAAAACTTTATATGTAGAGTTCACAAGGAATATAATATTTTAAAATTTAAAATCATAACGTGGGATACTTTAATTTTGATAGAAAATTTGGAACACTCCATTACAATGTTTAACTGCATTAGAAAGTTTAATTAGTAAAAAAGTTACTAACTTTAAGTAACTTAACTTTAAGTTTAACTTTAACAGTAAGTTACTGTTGGTGAAATAAGATTATCGAATGTAGGTTCAACAAGGTATAGTTTAATTTTAAAAGAAACAAAGTTATTCAAGCTGTAGTAAATTAGAATAAATATCCGCCTTGTAATAAAAGTTTCGAAACAATCTTTTTGCCCAATTTATATGTCATTAAATTTTAACACAATAGTATAAATAATATCTAATATAGTAAAACAATAAATTATATTATTATATCATCTTTAATATAAATTTCACACTTCAGACCTTTATATACGTAAAAACGTTTGTCCTTTGCATTGTTTTAAATATAATCCATTCGTATTCACCTTTTTAGAAGTACACGTTCTGTAGACATAATGAAATGCTCCTTGGTTTCCCGTCGTGCCCCCTCTCGGAACATTTCATTGGAAAGGTATCTTTATAATTAAATAATAAAAATATATACAACTCACAAATATACAATTTTTTTATTTCAAACGCGTTTCGACGACTACTTTGTCGTCATCTTCAGTGAAAATACACAAATGAAATTAACTAAAAAATATATATATATTAAACATAACCTATAAAGTTTTAGCAAAGGTAAAAACAAAAGTGATACCATTTTGTTTTTACCTTTGCTAAAACTTTATAGGTTATGTTTAATATATATATATATTTTTTAGTTAATTTCATTTGTGTATTTTCACTGAAGATGACGACAAAGTAGTCGTCGAAACGCGTTTGAAATAAAAAAAATTGTATATTTGTGAGTTGTATATATTTTTATTATTTAATTATAACTTTCACTCACAAGCCAGCTCGAACATTATTTATAAGGTATCTTTAGTTTACAAATTTCTTTTATTCTTCAGTAAAAGTTTTTCTGTAATGTGTTCTCTGTTTATATATTCACAATACCATTTAAACATAGTTTGTATTTCGTTTTTATTATATTGTTTCGACAAATGTTTTTTAAAACTAAATACTTAGTATTATTTACAGTTTTAAGTGAATTGTCTTTTCGCAGGTTTTATTTTACACTTACGTAATCTGATTATAATCTTCTGGATATATTTATTACATCCAAGAATACCTCAGGCACTATAAAGCAATAATTCTTTCAATAATTTTAGAGGGAAAAGATTATTTAAAACCATATAGAATCAGAAACATTTCACAACACAGCAATACTCTAAAGAACATTTCTTATTTTTTCTATAAGATAATGCTGATCGGTGTCGCCATGGCAACGGCATGCTATCGTCATTAGCAGCGCATTAAAACCGTGTAATGAGAAGGAATTTTTATTTTATGGTTTTTATTATTCGGAAGAAAACCCACTAAAGATTAAGTATAAAATCTATAAACTTGTCACTGTAGCCAACCTAAGATAGCAAATTGTTATAAATGAATTATTTTCCATAATTATATATAACTAAGTATACGGCTAAAAGTATATATGGGTATCATATCTGCCCATCAGATTTAAATATGTTTGCACTTCATACAGTTCACCTGCACTATAATGCAGTAAGAGTGCATAACTGTATAACACTATTTTTTATTGAACAATCGGTTTTTCAGTTCCTATTTTGTGTTTTTTTTATAACTCCGGTCTAGTTTTATATTATTGAAGCAGAAACACAAACACACACACACACACACACACACACTCACACACACACACACACACACACACACTCACACACACACACACACACACACACACACACACACACACACACACACACACACACACACACACACACACACACACACACACACACACTCACACACACACACACACACACACACACTGTAAAGAGCTTAAATTGGATATTTAAGCTGCAACAAAATTTTAAATTGATACTTTTTAAAAAAATATTACATGTCATAAAAATAAAAAGTAAAGCGAAAACGTAATGCCTTAAGCATAAAATTATTTATGTTAAAAAATAGAAATGAATAATACACAAAGCCATATGAAATGAAAGGGAGTTTTATAAAAGTGAAAGAGATGGAAAAAAATGTCAGAATCATATTAGAGATCATCGACATTTTAGGAGAAACTGCTTAAAAAATTAAGAGGCAAATCAAGAGAAAAAACCTCAAAAATGGGAAACTAAAATGTTATATCGAGATATAGATTTTGGATAATTACTTGTAGTGTTCTATAAAGACAACGAGCCAGTTTGAGGAATTGACACACAGTTTGAGGAAACCCACACGACACATCACACTACCTCACATCGCATTGGTTGTAATAGACAAAGAAAGTATCCTGCTGAACGGCGTTCAAAGGCCTAAAATGTGAGCGTGAATCGAGTGTTTGAAGAGGAAAGATGGCGGCTCCACTACGCTTTTTCAAAATTCGTTTTAAAACGTGTAAGAACAGAAAACATTGCAGTGTTAGAAGGATTCAAGGTGGATGGCTTAAGTAATATTGTGCGTTTCAAATATCCCTTTCGGAGAGGAAACTCCTCAAAGCGGTTTTTTAAAATTAGCCCTAATTGCGTTTTTCCGATTAAACAGATCTCAAAAATTTAAATTAGTGTAGTATACAATTCTACAGATGAACAGTAATTAAATTAAAAATTATCAGAAGTGATATTTAAATGAAGTAAAACAGATTCATAGAGGAGAATGTTGATAAATTAAAATTCGAAAATTTTGACTAAAATCGTAAACAATAAAAGACGAAACTAGACTTAAGTTAGAAACAGTTACATACTCAGTTCGGAATTTTGCGATTGACTTTTGAAAGAAAAATAAATGTTCCAAAAAAACGGGAACCGAAGCAAGAAGGAGATATGACTCCAGCTAGCAGGGGAGTTTAAGGGTTGTGGCATCCCAGTAGGAACAAACTTTTCTTCCTTTCACATAAATAAAAATTAAGGTAAATTATTTTGGGGATATTTAAAATAATAAAAATTGAACATTCTTTTGTAAAATTATAAAAGGTGAAAATTATTAACAAGGTGGCTTTGTTAAGTAAAACAATTTGTGATTATTGTGACGTCATTTTGATGTAGGAAACTAGTCAAAATGGCTTACACCAAATTGTAAACAAGACCATAGTAACAAGAATTAAATATTATGTGTAAATTGAAAAGTATATTTTCAGTAAATAATAAAGTGATAGTTTTGTGACTGCAAAATTATGATCTAAGAGTTAAAATCAATATTAGCTCTAAATTGCAGTTAATTAGAAGCAAAAAAAGATAAAAATTAATGTTAACTTTGCCAAAGTTTATCACTAAAGAAATATCACTTTTTGAATTGATTGGAAAATATGTCAATTTCATAAAGAATAATAATAAAATAATCTAATTTTTATTTAAAAATATGGGAGATTCAAATAAGAGATTTAGATGTGTAATAATGTTTTTGTGAATGTATTTTTATTTATTTTTATGTATTTGATTTTATAAATTTATGTTGGTTTTACAATAGGTCTATAAGTTAGATTTTATTTTCGTTCTCAAATTTGTGGGATTCTGATTTATTTAAAAATTTAATATAAGGGTTTTAATTAATATAGATGCTTTGAAATGTTTTTGTTTTCTATGAGATGAATTGATTAAATTTATTTTTGTTCTTATGTTTGATTATAAATTTGCATTGGATAGGATTGTAATATAAAATATAAATTTTAAATATGCTTGTTTGGTAATTACCTTTTTTATTTAAATATGATTAATTTGGTTGCAAATGCTGAATTTAAAAATTAGTGATTTCATAAATAAATGTTGAATTTGCATAGGCTGAAATTAAGTAGCATTCGAATTTAATGGTTTATATTGTCCTCAAACTATTTTTGAGGCAAATCAGAGTAAATGTTGAGTTTATTTTGAAATGTTATATTTGCCTGTTGTTGAAAGTTAAATTTTCTGTTTTCAAGATGACAAATGTGTTTAAATTTATATGGCAATTAAATATTATAAATAGATTAGTTACATGATTCGACAGTTAAGATGAGGTTGTAAAAATTTCTTTTTGTTTCAAAATTGGGGATTATATTTAAAACATAATGAGCTAACAAACTTAGAAAATTTGAAAATACTTTCTGACAAGAATTTGGTTAGAGTTATAAAAAAAAAATTATACGAACAAATTCAGAGTCTCAAATTTTATATTTTTACGATCTGTGCTGTTGTGAAATCTTGATTATTAGAAAAATAAAAACAATGTTTTTTTACTAACTTTCAACTTTAGATATTATTGTATTTTATATAAACAAATTTCTTAAACAATGCTAATCAATTATTAACTAAGCCGAGCTAACCTGTAATAGAATTTATTACCCGGGAACGAAAACCCAAAGGGTTAAATCAATGCGAGATAGGTTTTTTAAATAAAGTTCAGTGACTGGTTCTCTGGAAGATTTTGCCAAGCGGTAACACACTGTTCGGCTTTAAGCTGCATGAGCTTTTTCAAAATTTTTAACATGTTCGGTGCCGTGGAGGATTGCGACTCGCTTGGGGGTGATCGGGTTGAGCGGCTCGTCGCAACACACACACACACACACACACACACACACACACACACATATATATATATATATATATATATATATATATATATATATATATATACATATCATATGTTCTTGTATAATAATGAAAAAGAACTAAGGTATTTAAATACAGGAAATAATTATTAATTTTTATTCAATGATTTTCGTTGGTAAACAGTATCAACATCGTCAGAAATGAATAATACAATCATGCAAGATATAAAACATATGTTAAATTAGAAATAAGATTGTTGCCAAATTGCCAAGGTTATCCTGTGGCTTTAACAATAAACCTATAAAAGAGATGAATAAAGGATTAGGAATAAACATATATGAAGCATTCGAAATATATAAATACAGTAACAATAACAAATTATTGAATGAACAAAGACAAATACATTCTAAATTTGATACTATATTCAATGTCTATAATGTGATGGCAACAAAATAAACTTGTTACAAACGCCAAATTTGTATAAATTAGGTAAAACTGCAATTACTAATTTATCATGTTCTATATCTTGCATTATTCTATTATTCAATACTGATAATGTTGATAATGTTCATCAACGTAAAGCTTTGAATAAAAATTAATAAATAATTATGTTTTTAACATCTTAGTTGTTTTGTATATTAAATATATTAAAGTGCAATTACAATATAATATAGCATAAAGATAAAAATAATAAACACCCTACATAAATAGTGTAATATACAAAAAGGCAATAAACGGGAAAAATACGGTAAAAACCGGATAAGGCATGTAGATAGATTAGGCCCAAACGCTAGACCCGGGATCCACAACCTACGGTCCGCGGGCCACAATCGGCCAGCGAAACGATTTTTCCGGCCCGCGGAAAGATATCATACTGAAAAAACATTATTTAGTAATATATTTCCTAAAAGTATAAATCAAAATAGTTAACTCAAAATCTCACCAAAATTTAGTTTTCAATAAACAAACACACTAGTTCACAACAGAATAGTTTCGGCAACGATGTCACCTTCCTCAGTGCTTGGCTACTACTGTCGTGCTACTACTTCGAGTCGTAACTAAATAGATTTCCTTTTAAGCATTTTGACTATTAAATATGAGTACAGTACTCTTCTCTCACTTTCTACTTTTTTTCTCTATAAGTGTAAAACTATCTGTAAAAAAGTAAAAAACTAAGCAAGAAAATCTGAAAAACCACCTGTGAGCTCCTGATTAGAAAAAAACGTCGTGGGTGTATATCTAGACTTTGTGCCCTGAAATATAGCCACACTATATCTGACACACTATATTTTCGATGTGGCCCTTCAGTAGGAAAGGCCGGAGACCCCTGCTGTAGACCACCAAAATATAGTGATTGATATTATAAAGTTAACAACAACTGAAACAGAACAAGATTAGCCTACTCATACGAAAAAAAATAAACTAGGCCTAAATAATAAAAGGCAGTTCGAAAAATAATAAATTGTAAGCATTAATAACTATTCACAGAAAATTCTGTAGTAGGGGAGAGTTGGACAAAACGGGATACCATTTACTTTTATTGTGTTTACTTCTCAAAAAGTGATAAATATAAAATGCAAATATTTTTATTAATATTACAATTTATT
This sequence comes from Prosapia bicincta, assembly GCA_036971475.1. Taxonomy (NCBI): domain Eukaryota; kingdom Metazoa; phylum Arthropoda; class Insecta; order Hemiptera; family Cercopidae; genus Prosapia; species Prosapia bicincta. Next base: position 165,509,218 of record JBAIZL010000005.1, read on the forward strand.
AAAGTCTACAAATAATGTTTAATGTTATATTTTTAATTACTGTAACATAGTGAAAAAAAGCATTTATGAAAACTCTACATATCCCGTTTTATCCAACCTAGGTTGGACAAAACGGGATAGGGTTATTTCCATTAAACTTTAAAGACATAGTTAACTGAAAATGAATTACTAATGTTCTCTTTAAACTTAATGTTTAAAATAAGCACAAAAATCGCACAAAAAGGTATCATCGTCCTCTTCTGCCTTAGAACATGCTTCGTGAGCCCAACCATTGCAGCCAGTACATTGAATCCAACCTTCACCACCCTTAGAGTCAACGTATAAAGAATTACAAAAAATGCAGGTTTCTTCCCCTTCAGTTTCGTCTTCAGATGAGGTAGACACCAATTCCTGACTACCTGAAAGTTTTTCAGAACTCTTCTCATTTTGGCTTTTACCATCCAGATTAGGTGTTCCTGTTTCCGTTTTTGCAGTTTCAGGTTTGGCTAAGATCTCTTTTTTTTTAATTCCTGCCCTTTTATTTTTAACAGCTCTGTCTTTTGGAATTTTGAAAACGGATTTCTTAGCAGCCTTTTCTTTGAGTTTCTGTATTCTTTCTTTTTCTTTTTCTTTTCTCTCCTTTTCTTCTTGTTCTAATTCATTTTTATATGGGGATGATGTTATCACAACAGTTTTCCCCTTCCTTCTGTCAACATATTTTTCAGGGCGAGGTCCTTGAACTTGAGGAACAGGCAGAACAAACTTGGGAGAAATCGAAAATGGCAGTGTAGGTTGATAGTGACTGATTCCTAAGCCTTTGTACCCTGAGGAGGTTGAAGGTTGGTCTAGCCCTACGCTTGTGGTACTTTCAGTTTGGAGTTCTTTGTGCGGTGGTTCTTGGAGCATGCCTGGATTTTCTTCTGACTGGGAGAGCAATATCTCTGGGTCGTTCAATGGAGCTTTGTCTGAATCTGCTTCAATTTGTTGCAAATCATTGCTGATCAGATCTTCTGGCAATGGGTGATCTGTGGTGAGAGAGGGCGCAAACAAGTGATCTGGGAAGACATCACAGTTGTAAGGACTTATACCAGTCTTACTGAACCCTTTCACGGCGGTTTCCGCAACAGCTGCACGTGAAAATGCTGCGTTAAATAGTTTTCCGACCTCGTATATCGTAACGCACCTACCTGGATGATTAAATAGCCACTTCCGAACTTCTTGTTCGTAATATGTGCTAAGTGGAGCCATGAAACTGACATCCAGGGGTTGAAGGCGATGGCTTGTGTGTGGAGGAAAAGTAAGGATGATTACATTATTTTTCCTTGCTAAATTTATAAGTTCTAGACTTTTGGTGTGGCTGTTATGTCCGTCTAGTAGTAACAATACTGCCTTCTCAGGAGTAGGGTTTGAAAATTCAATGAATTTCTTAAACCAAACAAGGAAGTTATCCTTGTTGATCCAGCCGGTATTGTGATACACTGCAAATGAGCCTGGGAAAGTATCATCCATAAGTCTTGGATTTTCCTTCACTCTAGGAAATACAAACATAGGATGGACACAAACCCCAGCAGCACTAATGCAAGTTTCAACTGTAACTAAAACTCCTCGTTCGGCAGAAGATAAACTACCCACTTGCTTTTTACCTCTTAAAGCCAAAACCTTTGAAGGCTTGTTAGTTACTGTTAGTATCCCTGTTTCATCTACATTATAGATATTATTGGGAGCAAATTTATGTTTTTGAATGAGGGCACCCAAGAGATCAAAAAACTTTTTGACAGCTGGGCGGTTAAACCCTTTTGCTCGGGCCATACTGGTAGGTTCTGGATTTCTTAAGCTTATGTCTGCGAAGAAACGAATACAACCAACATTTTCCTGCCATCTTTTTTTCTCGGTTAAAACTATGCTTAATGTTGTTTTTCTCGGCTAACTCAAATGCTAGCATGCGCAAATCTGTTAGAGTTATACCAAATAACCTTTCTTCCAGATCCAAAACATGGTCAACAAGCTCTTTTTCTTGTTCAGCACTGAAAACTGTCTCATATCTGCCCAGTTTTTTTACTGCTGCAAATTCAGGGGTCAAAGTATTCGTACGAGCTTTTTTTACCTTTCTCTCTAGTGTTGTTTTTGGGACTCCATGTGACATTGCTGCTCTTTTTAAGCCCATAGTTCCGTCCAAAACTTCCCGAATAGCCGCAGCCATGTTTGTCTCACCCCAACTGTTTCTGGTAGAAGTCCTTTGATACTTGGGGGGCATTTTGTTTTCTGCAACCAACAAGCAGGAAATTATTAGTTTAAATATATATTTATATAAGTTGAAAAACAAAAATGTATTACTTTATTTTATTTTATTTATTAAATGTAATTTATTAAATAGTCGAATAATAGAGAAAGTGGTCGGCTAAAACGGGACACGAAAAAACTGTATCCCGTTTTATCCAACTCCATAGTGTCCCGTTTTGTCCAACTTGTGACATTTCCAAAACAAACATGGCTGGTGTCTCAAACGTAAAGTAAAACTAGGATGATTGTATACGAAATTGTTCGTCAATAAACACTCAAGAAAATGTGGTACTTACCGAAAATATGCTCCAATGTATAGAGTCGGAAGAATATTATATTCACAGCGCGAAGACGTACAAAAACAGACAGAAACTCAGTGAAAAACTTTCTCCAGTAGTAACTTTTAAAAAACAACTCCTTCCTTAAAGCGATCATCTGAGAATGCTATCATGGCAGCCTTGAACTAGTTTCATTCGTTTCCCGAGTGATAGCTGCACTAGTCGGGTCCATGGGCTAAGTATCCCGTTTTGTCAACCTATCCCCTTTTATCCAACTCTCCCCTACTTACCGAAAATATGCTCCAATGTATAGAGTCGGAAGAATATTATATTCACAGCGCGAAGACGTACAAAAACAGACAGAAACTCAGTGAAAAACTTTCTCCAGTAGTAACTTTTAAAAAACAACTCCTTCCTTAAAGCGATCATCTGAGAATGCTATCATGGCAGCCTTGAACTAGTTTCATTCGTTTCCCGAGTGATAGCTGCACTAGTCGGGTCCATGGGCTAAGTATCCCGTTTTGTCAACCTATCCCCTTTTATCCAACTCTCCCCTACAACATTTATTTTACTGAATAAATGAAAATAGAATGTAATATATTTGCAGATAAATGGTAACGTAACTGTCTGTAAAGATTTTCCCCGCGTGTTCGTAGAGAGGGAATTTAGACGAATGTAAAGAGCAACCTTCACGGCATACACAGCCATGCACAGGATTCAATGAAGGCATTGAAAGTACGTTTTAATATGAGTAATTGCTAAGACTTGTGAATATATTTGCGCACGATTCTCCCAACTTCAAAATACTATATATATAAATATGAAAAGACTTGTCAATATGCTAATGCTGTTTTTGCAGTTGCAGTTATATATTTCTTACTGTAATATTTTTTTCTCGTTGTTTTACCAATTTCACCACTGCATACACTTTCTATAAATGTTATAGTTTATACAGTACATATTTTTGTTTATAAAGGTACACAATCTAATGAATTCAGGTTTTCATGTAGAGAGATTTCAAAATTAATAAATAACTATTCTAAAGTACTAGATATTCCGTGTACAAAATACTTTTCAATATGCGATACGTTAGAAAATAGTCAGCGAAAGTGATAGCACACGCATTTTTGTTAGTTAGTTATTTGGTATACAAATTGCATGCATATTATTAAAATATGAAAAAATGTGTAGAAATAATAATGTTTTGAAAGAAGTGTAATAATACGTTTCAGTCAATATTCACTGACTGAATAATTCTTATTTTTTAAGAAATCACTTATATAATAATGTTAATTAACAATAATAATATAGTAATATAAAACAATAATAACAATGATATTATTAAATTGAATTTATAAAATAATTTAAACATATTTTATGTTAAAGAGTGGGCTCTAAAAATTTAAATAATAAAATATTTATGATGCTAAAAATGTAATAATATACTCTATTAAGGCATGTGTAATTTTTACTTTTTTAATGTGGTATAGTATATATATGTAATATAGATGTATGGTTTAGTAGGCTATATATACATAGACGCATAAACTCACACACAGAGACAAATACACACACACACACACACACACACAAACACACACACACACAAACATACACACACATACACACACACACACACACACACACACACACATTCACACACATAAGATATATATATAATTATTATAAGTATTGCTGCTACTATACACTATTAGGATTTCCAAAAATATAATTAAAAACACGACCGAATACGAATAATTACACTTCAGACAGGGAGGCAACAAGGTGTAGAATATGAAATTTAACTTCAGTGGCACTGTGTGACTATGGAACTGTGCACAGGCAACAAAAACGGTAAAGAAAAAAAAACTCATTATTTTATACACATGAGTGTTAATGTTTCTGCCTGTCTCAACATTAAAATATGTTTGTTTTTCGACAGGAAGATACAGGACGCGTTTCTAATTAACCCCATTCTCAAAACATGAATAGTAAGCCTACTGCATTACTAAACATAAAAACCAAAATATTTCTCTTAAAGTTTTTAAAAGTGTGTCTTTGCAAAACGTGACAACAAATAAATGCATTTTATTGATAGAAAAGGCAGAAAGGTAGAGACAAATATTTCTAACAGACGTGAAGATGAGTGTATTAAGAAAAATATTTTTTATCAGATAAAGTTTGAGGTATGGGTTATTATGGAAAACCTATTTCCACAATTATCGTAATGGAAAATAACCATTATGGTACTTTGCATACCATTGCGTTGCAGAAATGTTATAAAGACAAATAGACAGAAATAGAAACAAATCAAGCTAAACTTTTTTAATAATAAAAAGTGTTGAATTATTTTATAAGAACATATAATAATTAATAAGGGTTACCATCCATACCTATTTTTCTCTGATTTTCCTTACAATAATTAGGGTCACTAGATCCTTTATTTTTCGATAGCAAATAAATAATTTGTTAACTATGAAATCTATAAATGTTACATTAGGCTCGGATTTGTATATTGGCTTTGCTTGGGTTTTGGCTTTTCAAATTACTTTTTAAATGAAAATTAAAAATTAAAATAAATTTAATGAAATATTATTTGAGCTACAACAAACAAGGCTGGCAGATTATAATTATGAGAAACAAATGCTATATAGGTAATTTTACATTAAGTGTGTGTCGTGCGCGCCTGTATGTGCGTGAATGCAAGCGCGCGCGTGTATGTGTGTGTGTGTGTGTGTGTTTGTGTGTACGTATTTGTGCAAGCGTATCCATGTGTTTGTGTGCGTGTGTGTGTGTGTATGGGGGATGCAAGCGCGTATCTGTGTGTCTGGGTGTGTGTGTGTGTGTGTGTGCGTGTGAGTGTGCGTGTGTTTGTGTGTGTTACAACGGGCTAAAATGTTCCATTTTACCGTTGCAACTGCAATTGTAAATTCCATATATATTAGAGGTTTTGCAGTCAACAGATCGAAGCAGAAACAAAGTAAAATGTAAGTTTAATTTAACGAGTTTAAGGGATATAAATAAAGCCATTTTCGAGATAAGGGAATTTTTTCCGATTTGAAAGGTGGTAAAAGTCTAAAGTCCACCTAGAGAGACCATCGACAGTCGAGGATACGCAAAATGAAGAAAGAAGGACAAAGTGAAGAGACGAAAAATCAGATACGGATCCTACCGAAGGGGCTGAAGTAAACAAAAACAAATAGTGAATATTTCGACAACAAACTGACAGATCGTGAGAAGAGCATGCAGGACGTAAACGAGACAAAGAATCCGGACACACAAGGAGTTGGAGACTTATTAATGTGAACAGTGTGCTGTCAAAAAAAGAGTAGATCAAACCCTAGAGTAAAATTATAATATATTATTATTATGTATTCCAATATCTATTAGCATACGTAAAATATTTTACCCACAAACTATATTTTATGGAAAATATAACTCGGATAACCTATACCACTATATCAGGTATACTTAATTTAGTTAAATCTGATACGTTATTTATGTCGTATTATATCCGATAATTTAAACTCAGTCACCAACTAAAATTAAATATATCGCCAATAATGTTTAATGAAAAGAGGGATTTACTTGTCTGGAAGTTGACACACTTAAAGCTGTACTGAATACTCTGTTTAGATGCAACGGTATTTATATTTCAATGTTGCGAATGAAATGTAAATTTTACATTCTAACAAAGATTTATTCTCCTAATATTTTATAAACTAATTTTTTTCAATCATTTGTCGTGTTATTAAAGAGGTATTACTTTTTTTTATTTATTAATAAATATTGTTAACTAAAGTTCACTTAGTGAGAACAATTCCCCAATAAAGGTAAATATTAAAACAATACCCTCAAACTCTCACTTAATTACTAGTTCAGTATCCAGACTAGTTTCGACTATCATGACACCTTCTTCAGTGATGGGATTACATCGGACGATATATTAAATCATCTAATTTTAATACAGAAATTAAAACATAGTAAAAATAAAGCAGATTTCAATAAATAAAACAATTAACATGAGTTGGATTTAAATTCAACTATAAATTCTAAACTATAATATAAATATAATAACTAAAATTACAAAGTTCTACTGTGTTGAACTTCTTAGCACATTTTGATAATTAATTCATCATTAGAGGTTATAACTACGGTACGATTTAATTACAAAAAGATACACAGCTACCCACCCACATAGATGAACGCATGAGTATAAACACAGTTTTAAGGAAATAACTAGTATTTGTTTTTCGTGTATTGTGTTATACACACCTAACATATAATGTTAAAATATTTGGGTAGCAAATTTAACAATATTTTATATTGTTTTAACAAATTTATATTTTTTTACAAGTAGCTTGTTTTAGAGCATTTTTGCGGGTAACGTATGAAAGTAGCTATTTTATGGTATATTTATAACACCTTTGTCGTAAAAATATGGCAAGACCGTCAATGTCAGCTAGGAGAGAAGGGTGGATAAGTAGCTTCCCTTAAGTATCTAAACTCACCAGTGAGATCTAATGAAGTAGGAATGCTGACGATTAAAATTGTAATAATTGTCTTATACACGTATAAATAAAATCTGTCAATTCTACTCAGTGCGTCGACATTTATTTGGAGTGGAAAGCAATTATTCACTTTTTAAATAAGCAAAAACATATTAAAAAGAATTTACTTTTGTGCTGCAAGGGGATTGGATTTGCGGTTGTATACAGTGAATCCAGTAAAAACAGGACGAATAAAACCGCAGTTCTCAAAGTGCTTAATCATGTAAAATTGTGCAACGCCCCGGAGAAAAAACGTATGAAGCAAGGGCAGTTTATAAAGTGCATGTGAAATCGTTCTCAGCCAATAGTAATCTCGTTGCAGGATGCAGACTAAAGCCGATATAAACCGGCCCGTTTAAACTCGTTATATCAGTTTTTCTCCCTGTCCGTCACATTCGTTTAGGTTTGAAATATTCCAAGTGAGATGGAAGTTTTTAGTGTGACCTATTTTACTAATATGCCCATGTTGTTAATTACGCAATATGCTGGACCGACATTTTATAGTGTTTAAAAACTGGTGGCAAAACACGCTATCCTTATTCATTGTTACTGTCCAAACACAATATTGTACATCAGCGCTAGGAACCCAACATTTCATGCTCTGGAAGGCAAATCCTAGTCACCCCAATAGAGAGTAGGGTTATTTCAGGTCAGCGCTCCAATCCGTGCCCAGCCGATTGCATAATTTTCCCGGTGCCTAAAGTTTATTTTCGACAGTCTTCCTAGCTTATTTCTTCCTATTCATTTTTATACTTTTTTTTATAAATGTTTTTCATTTTTAGTATGCATTTCCCTCTCGTATGATTTAAAGCCCTTAAATGACAGGATGTTCAGTTAGAGGAATATGATTAGGCAAGTTCTTGGTGGAAAAAATATAAATATTAAACTCCTATAGTATTTTGAACTGGTCCATGTTTCATAGAAGGTTATGGCGTTAGAAATTGTGCAATTGCCAGATCATAGATACAGAAAAGGCTTCTAAAGCAGCCACTATTATACAATCCTACTACTTATCGTTGTAGTCAGGGATTGTCAGACATTCTAAAAAAAACAAAACAGAGTTTACACAGGTCATTCCCTCACGACACAGAGGTAAGGCAAGTGTGGAACTGTGAATTTCGTTTGACGTCAATGGTATAATTTGTTGCCAATAAATATTCAATCACTAGCAAGATAAAATCTATATCTCTTTGCCTCTGGCTTTAAGACAATGTAAAGAATTTATTTATAGGGATATGATGTCCTAAGCATAGTGATTCATATTTAGTGCTGTGCATAGTGATGAGGAAAAGAGCACACATAAGTGTTGTACAATCCATTAGCACGACTGTACAGCTGGGCGCAGTCTGCATTAATGTAATGGGTAGCTTGCAGTTATATAATGCAGTGACGCTACTTAAGGGCTGCGTTTGTGTTTACGTTTGGTTGCGCTAAAGTCAAGTGTTAGTAAGCAAGATTATGTGGTCTTTATTTTTAACCCGTTGACACTGTGTAATCTATGCGTTACTACATTCATGTTACGCGAACACTCTAACTTATAGTTTCATTCAATCGCCTCTTTTAAAAATATTTCTTCATATCCGAAATAAGATTTAAGCCATCCACTTTTTATAGTCCTAGTCCTATAACAAGTTCGATATTTCACTGCACCCACGTCTAATTAATTTTAAGCTCTTCACATCTTTATATTCTTAGTCTCATAAATGTCATGATACCTCACTGAATCCAAAATAAGGTAGTTGTGAGCCCTTCATATCTTAACTCATAGTCCTACTACTGTCGTAATACTACTTCGAGTCGTAACTAAATGGCATGATACCTCACTGCGTCCAAGATAAGTTAGTAGTGAGCCCTTCATATCTTAACTCTTAGTCCTACTACTGCCGTACTACTACTTTGAGTCGTAACTAAATGTCATGATACCTCACTGCATCCAAGATAAGTTAGTAGTGAGCCCTTCATATCTTTACTCATAGTCCTATAACATTTTCGATACTTCACTGCATCCACGTCTAACTAATTTTAAGCTCTTCACATCTTTATATTCTTAGTCTCATAAATGTCATGATACCTCACTGCATCCAAGCTAAGTTAGTTGTGAGTCCTTCATTCCTTTACTCATAGTCCTACTACTGTCGTACTACTACTTCGAATCGTAACTAAATGTCATGATACCTCACTGCATCCAAGATAAGTTAGTTGTGAGATCTTCATTCTTTTACTCATAGTCCTACTACTGTCGTACTACTACTTCGAGTCGTAACTAAATGTCATGATACCTCACTGAATCCACAATAAGTTAGTTGTGAGCCCTTCATATCTTAACTCTTAGTCCTACTACTGCCGTACTACTACTTTGAGTCGTAACTAAATGTCATGATACCTCACTGAATCCAAAATAAGTTAGTTGTGAGCCCTTCATATCTTAACTCTTAGTCCTACTACTGTCGTACTACTACTTCGAGTCGTAACTAAATGTCATGATACCTCACTGAATCCAAAATAAGTTAGTTGTGAGCCCTTCATATCTTTACTCTTAGTCCTACTACTGTCGTACTACTACTTCGAGTCGTAACTAAATGTCATGATACCTCACTGAATCCAAAATAAGTTAGTTGTGAGCCCTTCATATCTTTACTCTTAGTCCTACTACTGCCGTACTACTACTTTGAGTCGTAACTAAATGTCATGATACCTCACTGCATCCAAGATAAGTTAGTAGTGAGCCCTTCATATCTTTACTCATAGTCCTATAACATTTTCGATACTTCACTGCATCCACGTCTAACTAATTTTAAGCTCTTCACATCTTTATATTCTTAGTCTCATAAATGTCATGATACCTCACTGCATCCAAGCTAAGTTAGTTGTGAGTCCTTCATTCCTTTACTCATAGTCCTACTACTGTCGTACTACTACTTCGAATCGTAACTAAATGTCATGATACCTCACTGCATCCAAGATAAGTTAGTTGTGAGATCTTCATTCTTTTACTCATAGTCCTACTACTGTCGTACTACTACTTCGAGTCGTAACTAAATGTCATGATACCTCACTGAATCCACAATAAGTTAGTTGTGAGCCCTTCATATCTTAACTCTTAGTCCTACTACTGCCGTACTACTACTTTGAGTCGTAACTAAATGTCATGATACCTCACTGAATCCAAAATAAGTTAGTTGTGAGCCCTTCATATCTTAACTCTTAGTCCTACTACTGTCGTACTACTACTTCGAGTCGTAACTAAATGTCATGATACCTCACTGAATCCAAAATAAGTTAGTTGTGAGCCCTTCATATCTTAACTCTTAGTCCTACTACTGCCGTACTACTACTTTGAGTCGTAACTAAATGTCATGATACCTCACTGAATCCAAAATAAGTTAGTTGTGAGCCCTTCATATCTTAACTCATAGTCCTACTACTGTCGTACTACTACTTCGAGTCGTAACTAAATGTCATGATACCTCACTGAATCCAAAATAAGTTAGTTGTGAGCCCTTCATATCTTAACTCTTAGTCCTACTACTGCCGTACTACTACTTTGAGTCGTAACTAAATGTCATGATACCTCACTGAATCCAAAATAAGTTAGTTGTGAGCCCTTCATATCTTAACTCATAGTCCTACTACTGTCGTAATACTACTTCGAATCGTAACTAAATGTCATGATACCTCACTGCATCCAAAATAAGTTAGTTGTGAGCTTTTCATTTCTTTACTCATAGTCTTATTACTGTCGTAATACTACTTCGAGTCGTAACTAAATTTCATGAGACCTTACTGCATTCAACATAAGTTAGTTGTAAGCCCTTCATTTCTTTACTCATAGTCCTACTACTGTCGTAATACTACTTCGAAACGTAACTAAATGTCGTGATACCTCACTGCATCCAAGATAAGTTAGTTGTGAGCCCTTCATTTCTGTACTCATAGTCTTACTACTGTCGTACTACTACTTCGAGTCGTAACTAAATGTCATGATACCTCACTGCATCCAAGATAAGTTAGTTGTGAGCCCTTCATTTCTCTATTCATAGTCCTACTACTGCCGTACTACTACTTCGAGTCGTAACTAAATGTCATGATACCTCACTGCATCCAAGATAATTTAGTTGTGAGCCCTTCATTTCTCTACTCATAGTCTTACTACTGTCGTACTACTACTTCGAGTCGTAACTAAATGTCATGATACCTCACTGCATCCAAGATAAGTTAGTTGTGAGCCCTTCATTTCTCTATTCATAGTCCTACTACTGCCGTACTACTATTTCGAGTCGTAACTAAATGGCATGATACCTCACTGCATCCAAGATAAGTTAGTTGTGAGCCCTTCATTTCTCTACTCATAGTCCTACTACTGTCGTACTACTACTTCGAGTCGTAACTAAATGTCATGATACCTCACTGCATCCAAGATAAGTTAGTTGTGAGCCCTTCATTTCTTTACTCATAGTCCTATAACATTTATGATCGTTCACTACATCCAAGTTCTATTAGTTGTAGGCCCTTTAAAACTTGCATTCTTGTTCCTATAAAAGTAATGACTCTTCAGTTAATTCAAAACCAGTTTTTAGTAATACCATCACTTGTTTATATTCATAACTGTATATAATTTATGAAACTTCCCTATATCCAAGTCATGATAGTTTTAGCGAAATACGAGATTTCATTTCATCCAAGATATGATAGTTTTGTGGTTAACTTTAGTTTTAAGATATTTTCCTTTATTAGCCTTCCTTTTTTATATTCACAGTTCTATATTATTTATAATTTTTCACTCCTGTAACGATCAGTTAATTATATGCCTTTTAGTGCTTTATATTTACAGTTCTATAAAATTATAAAAGATTCTTTAATCCATCAAGAACTGTTAGTTTTAACCATTACTTTCATTATATTCACAGTAATATGAAATGATTGATACTGCACTGAATCCAAGACCACGTACCTTTCATTTTATTATATTTACAACTTTTCACATCCCTTCAAATAATCTACTTGACTAGTTTATAGTTGTAAAATATCTCTTTTTAAATATCAAATTACGGGACAATATTTGTTACATAAATATATTTTGTTCTAACATTAATTCAGGTCAAGTTGATTAAAATAACAATATTTTAGTAAAGTGAAAACATGTAATAACCATTAACAGTATAGTAATAATTGTTATAAAGAATGTAAAGATTATTTTATTCAATCTAAAATTGATATTTGAAAAATAACAGCCTTCAAAATATCTAGAAACAACTTGTAAGTAGCCTAATTGTATTAAAGAATGTAGACTAAGTTAATGGAACAAATATTTCCAATCGTAAACAAACGTCTTTGCATAAGGGGGTAAAGTGCATTTGACATTTATGTGTTAAAGTCTCTCATTGACCTAACCTATGACTATTATGTTTTTAAGGTTAGAAGATTTGGTTTGGGGTAAAAGGTCGATAGTTCTGGCTAAAGAGAATGGCCAATCGATTTAACTCAGCTTTCTACGGTGTTTTACTTTAACAAAGGAGATCCGATAAAGTCGTTTTTTAATGAACATGAAGGAAATTCTTTGTCAAGATGCATGACATATTTTACATTAATATATTAGAATTGATTTGCATGAATACATTATTGTATAAATTGGGTATATGTACTTTAGAGAGCTGAAATAATAATTTGGATATCATGAAAAATTTTCTAATAACATTCAATGATGAGTTTTATTAATAGTTTTTGACTTCGAGATATACTAATATATCTTATCTATATCTAAGAAAGTATCACATTTTTATACATATAAAATTAAGATTTTCCCAGTTAGATAGCCCTGGTCTCTTTCATTATCTACAAATATAAGAAATGTCCGTTGTAAGTGAACAGTTGTAACTGAATTGTTAAATAATTAACTCCTTTGAAGACTAAAAGCAAACATGACAACAGATCCTTTCTTCTGTTAACCGTACTCAGCATAACATTATTATTTACATTAACTTTCAGATTTAGGTAAAATTATCGCCAGAACTATAAACGTTGCTTTGTAGATTCGCTTTATAGTTTATATTGATAAAAGAGAATTTATAGTTAGTTGTATGTAACTTCCTGGTTTTAGTGATTAACATCGACGTATCCGTGTTTTACGATTAGCAATATGAATCTGTGTTACGCGTGTGCTCACCCTGCCTGTTATATATTGCTATTACTTATCATTTTTTTAAAAATTTATATTCTTTCAATAAGTTTTTTATAAGGATACCGTTCTCATTATGGCAAAGTGAAGTAAACATTGGATGTATAAATAATAAATACTAGTATAAAAATGTACACAATAAACTTATTTAAGTACAAAGTATATTGGGCAGTGAAATTGCTCTCATCAGTGACTATTCTACAATAACAGCGAACAAACATCAACCGAATTCAATAGACGAGTGTCGGCAAAGTCAACAACAGATTATTTTTTACTCTAATATCTAAATGAAATTTTTTAACTTTTGATATTAGACTGAGATATTGACTCAGTTTTTTCTGAAAACAATAACAAATATATAATAACTATTTAACTTAATAAAGTACTTGAATATTTTACATAAACATTAAACAAGTCAACAAGATTACCTTAAAGAGAAATAACTCTAAAAATCAATATTTTGGAAAAATAATCCTAAAAGCACATATATTATCAAATTTTTATTGCAAACGATTAAATTTTTAAAACTTCTTTATATTTCCCTTATAAATTATTAACAAAAACAAACATTAGTCTTATATTTTAGACTTCTATACTAAGTACAACATGTTGGCGAAGTAATATTTGATTAAATAACTATTGTCTTATCGTTTCCCATTATTTCCTTGGTTTTAGTGTTTCTGATGCCTTCTTGATTTCACATGTAATGTACTTCCTTCTTGTACTAGATACAACATTGTACATTAAAGCCTGGTGCTTACATTAAGCACACCGGAACCGTTTTCCTCCGAGACATGTGACTATCTTGAGATAGTCAAGACATGTGACTTGTTCTTTGGTTGTAGGTATTCGGTAACCAAAGATTTAGTTCTGATGCCCAATATAGGGCTTGAACTCTAATTGGTTCCTAAATAATTTCAAGAATAAGAGGATAGGTAGCAGCAAAAAATAACGCATCCCATATGTCTGTAATGATTTTGAATGTACGTTTAGAGCGATTACGAGAAGTGATTGTTACCATTGATTCCTCTACTAATGAATACTCTAAGCATGGGCACCCTAACTTATGGGCGGGAAGGCAAGTTGGGAGGGGAGGGGGCAGCAGACCAGTTGAAAAATAAATTCTCATGTAGTTAAGATTTAAGTACATAATTTATTAAAATTGAAAACAAAATGTAAAACCCAGATTTCTTTTACGTAGGTAATTTTATTGAATGATGTTTAGAAAATTTAAATGAAATGCATGGATTTATAAAAGAAATATAAGTAAAGATTGTGCACATTTTGTATACTTGTGACGAGAATATTTACAGACTGTCAGCCGACCAATTGAATGTCAAATATAGACTCTCTTCCAGAAGTACTGTAAAATGAAGATTTGGAAATAACAGTTGATTCTTCTGCAAATATGATTGCGACAAAATCAAAAAACCTAATTTTGGATAAAACACTTAAAATTGTATCCCAAGCAGCACTTCAATTATATTTGCTTTTTTGAGCACCTACTTGTACGGAAAAACGTTTTCAGTACTTGTTGCAATAAAAAAAAATTATAGGAATCAATATGACATTAGAAGTGACTTGTGATTTCACTAAAATACAACCTCAAATAGGCATGCTAGTGACAAATATTCAAAGTCATCTATCTCAATAACAGATTTTCCTCTTATTAGTTTGAAATTATTTTGAGAATATAAATTTGAAATGTTAAATATAAATGGTAAATCAATCAATTGTTTTTCATATATATATATATATATATATATATATATATATATATATATATATATATATATATGACTCGAAATATATATAATATTTGTTTCTGTTTCATATTCTCATGTCATTTACTTTTAGTGTAAAGTAGAGGGGGTGGGGAGGCTTTTATTTCAAGAAGAGGGGGTGTGGTGTCAAAAGAATTAGGAACCCCTGCTCCAAGCCTTCACTGGATTGGTTCAAGTATCAAGATCAATCCAGCCCAACGTTTTCATATGGATAAGTAAGCTCTGTAACTCGTAGAGGTTAGAGCGTGAGTGCATCGCGTCATAATAATAATATTAGGGCTTAACCTCAGCAACGTTAGTAATAATATTAAACTATCTATAATAAAGGGAGAATAGGTTTTAGAAATAATGTTTTCTATTAACAAGGGCCTCACTCAGAGTTTCTAGCTGTACACGAAAACACTTATAGAATCACTGAGCTGCCTGAAATCACCTTTTGAAATAATATCGAAATTAATTACACATTTTTAAATATGTCAAAATACATGTCAAAACAATAGTCGCAATTTGTTTTAAAGCCTGTAACCACTACTAAATATGTTATCCGGCTAGGGGGATTTTCAGGTTTTATAAAAAAATGTTATGTATAATTTACAGAACTTGTTTTCACATATAATAAATTTACTAGGCCATAAGAATTAACTTGGTGACACGTCAGTCACAAGAATAATCGTGAGTTCAAAAGGCCCTATGTTGCCCATCATGTAGTTCTAAACGTTATACTTATTTCACTACATCTCCTTAGGTTTCAATTTATCCTTGACATTAGATTCAATTATGTGTTTCAAAATATAATTTGCCGCTGAAACTGAAACATCCTCTCCTCCACGCTTATACACACACGATTTTTGTCTTCGATTCAAGAAATTACGTGGTTTTGTGCGTTGAATTTTTAGTCTTCTTGAGCCTTGTTAATGTGATATTGTCCCACTGTTTCAGACAAGCACATACACTCGTTCTCATGTATAAGCTATATTTTTTTTAGCGTAACAGTATTTGGTTGCCATGATCCCTTAACGTGACGAATTAACTCGTACTGCTAGATCGTTCGGATCGCGAATAATTTAATTCGCAATTGGCTAAACGTGCTAAAATATACGTACTAACCTCTAGGTGCACTATTCATAAGCCTGTTGTGAGTTACAGTTCCAAAACGTTTAGTTTATGGTCTCCGTAATTGGGACCTTTTAGTTGTAGCAAATAACAGAATCAAAATATTGTTTGAAATTTGTTTAATATATAAAGAATATTTTTAATATTGTTTAGTCGTTAATAACATGAAATTAAACGAAATTATTACAGAACCAATAGAACTTTAGTTTATAAGATAAAAGCTTGTCGGTGTCTTATGTTCCAGTAACTGAATTTAGGGCGTTAATTAGGAAAATATTTAATTTAAATATAAATACCCTATTTTCAACCACGTTTTTCTATTTTTAATATTTTTAATGACTTTCTGCCGATCCTGATTAAGTAAGGAGTAAAATATATGAAGGACATAAACTAGACCTTTCTGGTTTTATCAACCATCAAAGGACTTTCTGATTCTAAATTGTTATTTTTTTAATACTAATGACGGAAATTTACTTATGAACAATAAATATCAAACAATATACTTAAATATGTTCAAGAATTACGTAAACGTAATACTCTTGTTTTAATATAAAAGAACCCATAAATAACTAAGTTATGTTAATAACAAAATTTATACGTATTTCATGAGTAAAGCATAACGTGGCGTAATTTTAGCCAGTGTATAAAGCTATAAATTATTTTCGAGCAACGCGCGCTTGTGTAAAACTTAATGCAATAAAGGTGTTTGCTTTGCTTTAGAAGTTTAATTTAAAATCTGTCATTAACTGAGAGTATTTAGGAATAAAATATAATACCAAGTAAAACGAATAGGTAAACTAAATTATTCAAATTCAGTACAAACTAATTTTTCAAAGTTGAATCACTCCTGAAAAATCTTTCATTGCATGTTATTAAATGTTACGTGTTTGTTGTAGCCATGGTAAATGTGCTGTACATTTTGGAAATTATATATAAAGTACTTTAAGTTTCGTATATAATATAGCATATCAAAACTATGAAATATGTACAAAGCAATGAGAATTGCTCGGGTCACTTCACATATATGGACACAGTTTATTACACTTATTTTTCTAAATTTGTTTCAACAACAAATATTATTTTCCTTGCAACTTGTTAGAGAATATGTCTAGGAGAGAAGTGTGAGGCACCATTCGCAAGAACAGTGTTGTTTCGGATAGTATCGTTCATCAGGGAATTTGGTTTTAGTCGCTCTTTCAATGTTTGCTTCTCATTTATGCCTTTGCCAATTTTATCTACGAACCTTTCCGAAATTGTAAGAAATGCTTGTATTTGCTATATTTAACCATATATTTGCACTCCTTGAAATATTTCTGTCAGGTTTTGTTCTAAATCATATTCTTGATTTCGTAAATATCCATCACTAGTAGCGAAACAAGAGACTTGGAAGGTAGCGTAGGTAAAGCTATCACACTGTTTTTTGTCTTAATTCCGTAAATGGATAGGTTCCCTCCCACATCAACATATAAACATTAGTCTACATTACATACATTTGGAAACTGTAAATTCTTGAACTTGAAAATACTGTGTCAAACTTAACGTTAAAATAATACGAATGCCTATCTATAAGGGTAAAGGTTTAAGCTGGTAACGGAATGCACCTACCCCAACCGTTCTTAAAATGTTTCATTACTATATTTTTCAAATAATCTAGCAGTACGAATATAACGTTAAATAAATACCTAAATAACGTTAAAATTGGTTAATAAAGGGCATTAAACAATTATTATTTTTGTTCGTAATAGAAATTTGCTTCATGGTTTAGGAATAGGCATCTTACAATGTAGTAAGTATTGTTTATAATAAAAATACTAGAATAGCACTAATATACACCAAATTCCAACTAATATTATGAAATCCATCCCTTATTAACATCGGATTTAAAAAAACTAAATCGTAAAAACACTACAAAATACTAAGTATGATGAAAAATATGTGCTACAGATATAATCTTATAGACTATATTGTGGTATTTTTCAAAATAATAAAAAAAATTCGAATGTATCAATGAAAGATTATAATTATTATTAGTTTCAATTTAGTGCCTATGAGTACTATATTTAGAGATATGATATGATATATATATATATATATATATATGTACATATAATTTCAAAATAGATATTTTTAAGTATTTTTAAAAATGAAGAAATTTATAAAAGAGTTCTACTTTCAAATGAAAAATACAGAGAAATATGTTTGTTTATTAAAACCCAATATAAATAGGAAGTGGCTGCAACTGCACGGAGGTTTTTCTATCATAGAACTAGTATTCCGTCACGAAACCTATTACAATTGCCAAAATGAAAGGCAGTTGCTAGTAGTGTTTTTGGTATTTTGGCCTAATGACATCTGTCGTTGGCTTTTAATTATTTCAATACGTAAACAATCCCCTTGTCACCTTTACAATTTTACTTTCACCTAGATAAAATGAAACCCATTTATATCGGATATAAACTATCAGATATATTAGGTAATTTTTACACTAAATACATTCTAAAACCATAGTTTACTTAACAAATGTAAATCGAGTTTGAATTAGTACTGTTTCAATCTAAAGTCTCCCATCATTAAGGTAATATTTTTATCATTGTTGCCTATTGTTAGGAAGGGTTACAGACCGAGTAAGAGGGGGAGGTTGAGTCTTAGGAGAAGCATCTGCACTTTCTCAGACGGTGTAAGGGTTAAACTTACTACACATTTATTCTGGTGTTAATCTGGGATTATTTTCGTCGTGTACTGAAATTGGTTAGTTACTCCAGATCGAGCGTAATAGGAACGGTAAGTGGCGAATCACTGGTCGACTTTGGTAAGCTATAATGTTTAAACAACTTTGACACATGCATCCAAAGACTTCTGCATGGTGAAGTTTCTAGCAACAGAGAATGCCTAAGCTCTTTGATGAAAAGTTCTTTACAATCCTAACTGGCATGTTGTTGCAATGTATGCAGTATTGATCGGTAAGATATGATGTTGAGAGACCGTAAAATAATCTTTATAGTGGAAAGCCAAATGTCAGTTATTCAAGCTGGTTAGAAGAATATACTTGGTTTTGTTTTAAATTGAAGGGTTTAGATAAATTAGGGGACTGCTTGGTTTTTTAATTTTCAAAAGAGGATATTCTCAATTTGAGTGAGAAAACTAGGCAATCTTAGAGTATCACTATTATACCTTAAAAGGACATAAAATGATTCTGAGTAACGGCAGGTTTAGGATAAGGAAATAACCTCTATAACAAAGATACAGGATCATATATCCTAGCTAAAGCAGAGCTTTCTCTAACTGGGACAGAAATAGTATTCACCAGCTATTTCGCCTTGTAAGAAGATGGATAAAGAGCCACGGATGGATTAGGTAGGGCTAAGAGAAGGATATTTAGATCTCCTGTCACTCAAAATAGGGGAAATTATTCATAATTTACTATCTGAAGGCAATTGAACGAACAGGAAATATTAATTTCTTTTTCTGTCTTTCATCCTCCTTTATACGTTTTCATTATATTTCCTGCATTCCGTGTCTTAGTAAATGTGTTTATCGCACAATATCTTCTATTTTATTTCTGCTTGTCTAATTATATCTCCCACAAGAACCTCTATTTTATGTTGCTGTGATTCTTCTTATCACTCAAATTAACTTCTAAATTATAGATACTGTGTTTCTACTTATTTGTTATAAGAAGCTCTTTTTCGTTTCTGGTTGTTTCATTATATCTCCCTCAAGTACCACTATTTTATGTTGCTATCTTTTCTCTTATCTCCCACAATTAGTTCAATTTTATTACACCAGTGTTTTTTCTTATTTGGATAGCCTTTATTTTATTTCTGGTTGTTTTATCATACCCCCCAAGAAGGGGTTTGAGATATCCCCCTTAATTTATATTTCTGTCATTTCTTGTTATGTTTCGTACTTACTTTTACTTCATTTTTTCACTGTTTCGTCTTATTTGTTTAAGACTCTCTGTTTCACATCTGCTTCTTTCATTATATCTTCCACAGACCTATATTTTTGCTGCTTCATTTCTTCTCATCTCTCAAAGAAATTTCTATTTTGCTGAAGTGCATTCTGAATAACAAATTATTCAACAATTGTTTTTATTTTAAAGAAATGTAAAGAAATGCATTTAAAAAAACGATGTACAAAACTTATAGATAAAGAAGAGAAAACGTCTTATATAAAATCAAATGTCGAGTGAATTGTTTTTAATCGAAGAATAATCACCTTCAAAATCAAACACCCGGTACGTAATCTTTCGCGTTTAGAGAAGAGTGCTTTACAAAATGTTCATTGAAAAAAAGTAGTAGTGTAATATCAGACTAGAAGAAATATTTAATTGATATTTTCAATTCTTTAGAATTTTATGGAATGAATGTAAGGCTTCTAACTAATGCTTCTAGAAAATAATGTTAGCTTTTTCTTTGTTACATTCAAAAATAAGCGACAAAATAATTTCAATCTGCCACAAGGTAATAATAATCAGTATCGGAAATCTACACCACAATATTTCAACAATGAATCTGAATCCGTATAGGGACGTTTTACCTAATTGATATTTAAAATTGTAATTATGAAAATTAGAGTTTATCCGTGTCGATATATCGAAGTGCATTTAAAAAGTCTGTTTCAAATAGTGATGAATAATTGCAAAGTGTATTCTCTGTGGTATTAAACGTTTTCCACTTACTGGAAATTAAAACTGAGACAGATTTGCATCAACATATTTGCAGTATTGAAACCATTGTTGAGAATGTGCCTTACTCAAGTTGCTTAGGAATATGAGTTAAAATTAAACACAACATGTAGATAGTAGGAATAGCACTCCTAAACAATTATTAAAGGAATGTGTGCGCATTCATTGCATACCATTAGAACGCAACGTGATGTGTTAATAAAAAATAGTACTAAAACGTTGAGACGAGTTTTGTTAAAAAGAAGTTTGAATGGCGGACTGTTTTCTCTTGAAAGATCAAGGGTCTCTTCTTTACGATAAGAGCCAATGGAAACCTGAGATGCCTATGTTACAAAATAGATATACTTAATTAACAATATTCGAGCTGGCTTGCGAGCTAAGGTTATAAACACAAGATATACATACAACTCACTATTATAAAAACTTTAATCTTAAACGCTTTTTAATGACATTGTCATCATCTTTCATGAAAATTAATTGTCACATCTATTGTATAACAAATTGTACATAAAGAAATTATTAAATCTAAATTGATGTAAATTGTAGATCCCACAAATTAAACTGCGATACAGGCTAATTTTGAACTGAGTAGAATATAATATGTTTGTATAAAATTTATTTTCATTTTATCCTGACTACACAGTCTTATTACGGAATTTTTCTTTTGCTTCCTATGGCTTCTGCGAAAATATCGTTTAGTCAAATTCACTATACAGAATCAACCAATAACAGTAAAAATATAGGTATTTATACGCACTGTTTTTCAGATAAATGAAAATAAAAATTGAAGAACAAAACTAAGTCTTTGTTCGATAAAATTCTTTTTTATTTATTTGTTCAAACATGTATTTACAGTTTTGCTCACTATCCAAGACCAGTATAAGGCTAGCCAAATATGTTACTCGAGTTAAAGGAGGGGACTTCCAGTTTTAAGCAGTATAGGCACGTACTTGTTGCTTGTCATTGTATAGGGCTACAATATGTAAACAAATACTGAAACGTATTTATTGAGTTAATAAGTATTACGTACAAGTACACTCAAATATCTTGAACTTTGCTAAAACTAGTATTTGCCTAATGAAAAATTACCTTCAATAGTTTAATGTTCTTTAAAATGTGTATATACTTTAGCATATACTTAAGCATATATTTTAATACGTAAGATTTGGCTGTACCGCTTACCTTTGTCAAAATGAGGACGACCGTTTGAGAAGACAACGGTGAGAAGGGAGCCTCTTAGAAAATAAGTGCTCAAGTAGGAATGGTTGCTTATCTGGATATGTAATCCCGTATAGACTAATAGGCTATATTTATTAGCAAATTGGTAGACTACAAAACATTATTTGTTTAAATTAAATTACGTTTTCTCCTAAAGATGAAATATTTATTATTGCAAACCATCAGCAATCAGTTGCAGCGATCTTTAAAATTTAATTCAGCAAATCAATTTGCAAAGTAACATCAAACATCAGCGTACGTGAAAGAACATCAATGTAGCACAGAGACGCTTTCAGATCACAGATTGCATTTCACTTCAAACAGAATACGCCATGGCGGCAGGTAAAGGGAAGCACAGATACAAGGAAAGCTTAACACAAGTGTATTTCTCCTGTACAAATTTAATGAAGGTGATTTTATTTTCCAGCTTCAGACTGAAACAACGACAAATACAAGGAAGGTAATAAATAAACTGAGGATGTATTTAATTATAAAAACAGAAAGAGAGTCTAATTAATTCTCTTTTTGCTAAGAATTAGTCAAGTACAAAAGACTTTATTATTGTAACGTTCTTGTCGATTCAAAGGCTTTCATGAACAATGTACGTTTAGAATGAACAATGGAAACGAGTAATCAAAAAACAATACTTTAAATCTGACTCGCTTAGTCATATTAAAACAACAAATTTATGTTCTTTTCTATTTAGATATTGAATGATTAAATATTACACATAAATAAAGAACGTATAGAGCAATTGAATAACATTCGTAAATATTTTTTAAAAGGTAAAAATTGTTTATAATTATTTTTGCGAATATTAATAGTTCCACAATTTATGATTGATAAAAGTTTCATTAGCATAGTTTCTGAGATCCAATAGAAATATTTCTCTTATTTTCCAGGTTTACTGTAAAAACTAAAGTCCCCTTATTTTATGTGATCTCCATCTTTATTTAATCAGCACGTTCTGTTTCTTCTTCGTTGCACATTATTTCACTATAGGTAACACACACGATTATACAGATAAACAAACATTTTATTTTTATACTACTACTCTCTTCAATTACAAGGGAAAGGGAAATCAAATTGCAAAATCAGTGTTTCTAGAATCATTCTTCCAAAACGCCTCTGCACATTTACAGCTGGAAGAAAAATGCCACAACGAACACCAATGTTATCTGCCTAGTCTGCTGTAGAACATTTTCCTTTCATTTTCAACTTCTACCCTCTCCAATTACAACAGAAAGAAAGATCAAACTGCATAACCAGTGTTTCTATATTAACTGTTCTTAAATGACTCCGCAAATATAGAGCTGAAGAAAAACTGGCAAAGAAAAGAGTAAAATGCAGGTATTATGTATCGTCCTGACGTTTTATTTCCCCTATTGTATCAAGAAACAACTATTAAAACAAATAAATACAACTATTACAAAAATCCCCAAGATACCCCGTAATTACACGGATGTACAGCGCATGGCTAATCACTGGCTTGATGTCCCAGATGTGTAAACATACTTTCTATAATAATTACCTAAGTAACCATCAAAGGTGAACGTCGGAGCATGTTTAATTTTCACGAATTTCAGAAATAGATTCGATTAAAAAATATATATAATTAGAAAAATGTTAAACTTCCTATACGTAGGAAGCTCCTAAATATTGAGCTTAGATTATATTTAATTTTAGTGAATAGCAAAATAAGAAGTATAAGACTGTATTGCTTGTATGAGGCTTTATCGCCTTAAGAAAATCCAAAGCCAGCATTTTGTTAATGTTTTTATTTGTTACAAAAGTTTGTAAATCAATTCCAAAATTAGATTACAATTATATGGCAACTAATTGAAAAATAAATATTTTGAATACAATACCTGCATGCGTATATTTTTTATAATGCTCTCGAGTCTATGAAGTCGCAGGTAGATATAGAGCTAAACACTGACTTTAGTACAATAGGGGCGGGTAGCGGGAAGATATTAGGTATACTTCAGGATATTTGTACAACTGATCACGCAACATCTGAACTAAACCTTGTATCATTGAGTATCATCCCCTTATTTCTTCATCTATATTCAATACATTTCCCTACTCTTCATGTTTCTAAAACTAAAATATAGTTATTATATTCCACTGAATATAATATAATAAATAATGAAAGCAAAAAGATAGGTCTCTGCATAAATGAGGGAAAAATTAGATATATCAGTGCAAGCAGAGGGCGTAGCAGTACAACTATAGATATCGATGGATATTCATTTGAAAAAGTAAAACGTTTCACACACTTGGGCTCGGAAGTGAATGATGAAAATAAAACAATAAATGAAGTCCAGAAAAGAATAATGCCAGCTAATAGAGCATACTTTGCAAATATAAAGCTTTTTAAAAGTAGGCTATTTTCTCAAATGACTAAGGTACGACTCTATAAAACCTTAATTCGGCCAGTCCCAACGTATGGAGTGGAGACATGGACTTTAACCGCTGCGATGAAAAATCAGTTGACATTAATTGAACGTAAGCTTTTAAGAAAGTCAGGTGATTTGGAGGCGGCCATACAAACATTTGTGTGGTAAACAAAGTAAAACTTCTCACTTGCAACAATGGGGTTCAGGACGTCGCATCAAGTTGTTCAGGTGTTCCCTTACTATAAGTCACTTGTTCAGTTTTGTATGTTTAAACGCGTGAACAAACATGAACATTGAAACGTTAAAACGTGCGTTTGTTTTACATATTTTAAATATTTTATTTCCAATTCACCTCTAAATGATACTTATATTACTAACAAAAGGTGGTATGAGATTTATATTTTTCAAGTACAACACAAGAAAGATACACAACTCACAATTATAAAAACTTTAAACTCAAAATCGTTTCAATGACATTATTATTTATTTTAGACAAACTAAAAAAAGTGTAGAAGTTAGAGCGAAAGAACATGTTTTCCATTTTATATATAATAGGCCTGAAAGGTCAACTATGGTGAAGTATTGTTTGGATGAGAACAATATATGTAAAAGTGAAAATATAATGTTTTTAATAACTGTGATACGTTTTAATGAATTCTATGCATCGGAAACTGTATTTATAAATAGAGATAAAAGTAATATTGTTAAGGAATTAGGGCCAATTCTAAATCCAATATCATTGTAAATTAATTTAGTGTTAAATGTTATCTTTAATTTAAATTATTTAAATGTTTTTGTTAATGTTACTTTTAATTATTACTATAGGTTTATCAAAATTAAATTGTAGTTGTTCAATGTAAATATATTAGTAGCCGTGGTTGTAAATTTGGCAATGACCAGATCCGGTTCTTACCCTCGTTAAAATATTACAGATCAAGTTCATTATTTTTTATTTAAAATTTTGTTTGTAATAGCAGCACTGAAGATGATGACAATTTCATTGAAACATGTTAGAGATTTTAAGTTTTTATAGTTATGAGTTGTATATATTTCTTGTGTTTATAACCTTAACTCACAAACCAGCTGGAATATTGTTAATTAAGTATATTTATTTTGTTACATAGGCTTCTCAGGCCCCCATTGTCTCTTGGCGTAAAGAAGAGACCCTTGACCTTTCAAGAGTTAACACTCCGCCATTCAGTCTTTATTTTCACAAAACTTGTCTCATCCTTTTAGTACTACTTTTTATTAAGGTGTTCAGTTGTTCCATTACTATGAGTCACTTGATCAGTTTTTTAGGGTTGAACAAGCGTGAACAAACATGAACATTGAAACGTTAAAACGTACTTTTGTTTTACATATTTTAAATATTGAATTTCCATAAATATCACCTTTAAATTATACTTGTATGAATCACAAAAGGTGGCATATGATTTATATTTTTCAACCTAATTAAGTATATCTATTTTGATAGATAGGCCTCTCAGGTCTGCATTGGCGCTTGGCGTAAAGAAGAGACCCTTAACCTTTCAAGAGGTAACACTCCGCCATTCAATACTTTTTTTCACAAAACTTCTCTCATCTTTTTATTACTATTATTTACTAACACATCACGTTGCGTCCTAATGGTTTGCAATGAATGCGCACACGTTCTGTTAATAATTGTTTACGGATGCTATACCTACTACCTACATGCTGTGATTACTTGTAACTCATATTCCTAAGCAACTAGAACAAAGCACATTCTCAACAATGGTTTCAATACTGCAAATATGTTGAGGTGAATCTGTCTGTTTTAATTTCCAGTAAGTGGAAAATGTTTAATACCACAGAGAATACACTTTGCAATTAGTCATCACTATTTGAAACAAACTTTTTAAATGCACTTCGATGTATCGACACAGGTAAACTCTAATTTTCATAATTACACTTTTAAATATCAATTAGGTAAAACGTCCCTATACGGATTGAGATTCATGTTGAAATATTGTTGTCTAGATTTCCGATACTGATTATTATTACCTTGTGGCAGATTTAAATTATTTTGTCGCTTATTTTAGAATGTAATTAAGAAAAGCTTACTTATTATTTTCTAGAAGCATTAGTTAGAAGAATTGAAAATATCAATTAAATATTTCTGCTAGTCTGATATTACACTAGTAAAATTCTTTTTCAATCGAAATTTTGTAAGGCACTCTTCTCGATACGCGAAAGATTGCTTACCAGGTGTTTGATTCTGAAGGTGATTATTCTTCGATTAAAAAGATTTCATTTGACATACGATTTTATATAAGATGTTTTCTCCTCTTTAACTATAAGTTCTGTACATCTTTTTTTTAAATGCATTTTTTAAATTTTTTAAAAATAAAAACAATTTTTGAATAATTTATTATTTTGAATGCACTTCTGAATGAAACAATCTTTTTATATGCTCTTCGTTGTATCGACACGGATAAATTCTAACTTTTATAATTGCACTTTTAAATATCAATTAGGTAAAACGTCCCTATACGGATTCAGATTCATTGTGGAAATAAAGTATGACTTGATTTCTGATACTGGTTATTGTTACCTTGTGGCAGATTGAAATTATTTTGTCGCTTATGGTTTAATGTAATTAAGAAAAGCTTACTTATTATTTTCTAGAAGCATTAGTTATAAGCCTTACATTCATTTCATGAAATTCTAAATAATTTAAAATAACTTTTAAAGGTTTCTGCTAGTCTGATATTACACTACTAAATTTGTTTTTCAATGAACATTTTGTAAGGCTCTCTTCTCGATACGCCAAAAATTACTTAATCGGTGTTTGATACTGAAGGTGATTATTCTTCGATTAAAAACAATTTATTTGACATATGATTTTATATAAGACGTTTTCTCCTCTTTATCTATAAGTTTTGTACATCTTTTGTTTTAAATGAATTTGTTTACATTTCTTTAAAATAAAAACAATTGTTGAATAATTTATTATTCAGAATGCCCTTCTGCAAAATAGAAATGTCTTTGAGAGATGAGAAGAAATGAAGCAGCAATAAATATAGATCTGTGGAAGGTATATTGAAAGAAGCAGATGGGAAATAGATGGTCTTAAACAAATAAGAAGAAACTCAGAAGAAATTAAGTAGAAGTTAATACGAAACATACCAAGAAATGACAGAAATGTAAAATAGCGGTTCTTGTGGGGGATGTGGTTAAACAACAAGAAATAAAATAAAGGTTATTGTGGCAAATAAGATAAAACACAGGAGTAATAAAATATAAGGCAATGTGGGAGATAAGAGAAAAGATAGCAACATAAAATAGGGGTACTTGAGGGAGATATAATGAAACAACAAAAAACTAAATGGTGCTTTTTATACCAAATAAGTAGAAACACAGTATGAATCAGTTAGAAGTTAATATGTTCGATAAGAAAAATCACAGCAACATAAAATAGAGGTTCTTGTGGGAGATATAATGAGACAAACAGAAATAAAATAGAAGTTATTGTGCTACAAACATATTGACTAAGGAACGGAATGCAAGAAATACAATGAACACGTTTAAAGGAAAATGAAACGACAGAAAGAAATTAATATTTCGTGTTCGTTAAATTGCCTTCAGAAAGTAAATTATGAATAATTTCCCCTATTTAGAGTGACAGGAGATCTAAATATCCTTCTCTTAGCCCTACCTAATCCATCCGTGGCTCTTTATCCGTCTTCTTTCAAGGCAAAGAATCTAGAAAATACTATTTCTTAGAGAAATAATTAATTAGAGAAAGCTCTGCTTTAGCTAGTCTACATGATCCTGTATCCTTTGTTATAGAGTTGATGGCCTTACCTTAAACCTGCCGATACTCAGAATCATTTCATGTCCTTTCAAGCGATAATAGTTATACTCGCTGATTGGCTAGTTTTCTCACTCAAGTTCAGAATATCCTCTTTAAAAACTAAAGAACCAAGCAGTCCCATAATTTATCTAAACCCTTCAATTTAAAATAAAATGAAGCATATTTTACTGACCAGCTTGCTTAGCTGACATTCGACTTACCTCTATAAATGTATTTTTTAAAACCTTCAGCTTGCCATATAGGACTGAATAATTCTACATACATTGCAACACCATGTCATTTAGGATCATATAGAACTTTCCAGCAAAGAAATTGGGCATTCTCTGTTGTTAGAAACTTTACCACGCAGAAGTCCTTGCAAAATATAATGTATGTGTCAGTAAGTTGTTTAAACATTATAGCTTACCAAAGTCGACCAGTGATTCGCCACTTACCGTTCTTATTACGCTCGTTCTGACACTTTACTTAGCAATTTCAATACTCGACGCAAATAATCCCAGATTAACTCCAGAATAAATGTGTACTAAGTTAAATCCTTACACCGTCTGAGAAAGTGCAGTTGCTTCCGCTAAGACTCAACCTCCCCCTCTTACTCGGTCTGTAACCCTTCCTAACAATAGGCAACAATGATAAAAATATTACCTTAATGATGGGAGACTTTAGATCGAAACAGTACTAATTCAAACTTGTTTTACATTTGGTAAGTAGAGTTTGGTTTTAGAATGTATTTAGTCTAAAAATTGCCTAACATTTCTGATAGTTTATATCCGACATAAATGGGTTTCGTTTTAACTCAGTGTAAGTAAACTTGTAAAGATGACAACGGGCTTGTTTACGTATTGAAGTATTTAAAAGTCAACGACAGACGTCATTAGGCCAAAATATCAAAAACGCAGACTAGAAACTGTCTTTTTTTTGGCAACTTAATTAGGTTTCGTTACGGCCTCCTAGTTTAATGAATGGAACACCTCCTTTCAGTTGCAGCCACTTCTTATTTATATTGGGTTTTAATAAACAAACATATTTCTCTGTATTTTTAATTTGAAAGTAGAACTCTTTTATAAACTTCTTCATTTTTAAAAATACTTCTTCATTTTTAAATTATATATATCGCCGTTGTAGCTATAAAACAAAATAACTATAAAAAAGTACTCATATGCACTAAATTCCAACTAATAATTATTATAAAATCTGTTACCGATGCATTAAATTATATTTTGTTTTTAACATTTGAAAAATACCAAATAATAATCTATAAGATTATATCTTTAGCACATATTTTTCAGCATGCTTAGTATTTTGTATTGTTTTTATAAATTAGTTTTTTTTAAATCCGCCTGTTAAAAATGGGATAGATTTCACAGTGGGGACTTGGTGTATAAATGCTATTCTAGTAGTTGTAACGTTTAAACGATACTTACTACATTGTAAAGTTAAATATGAAAACCGAGCCTACGCTGAGTCCTACAGCTTTCACACATAAACGTCTATTCCTAAACGGTGAAGATAATTTGTGGTGTAAACAATAATAATAATTGTTTAATGCCCTTTATTAACCAATTTTAACGGTACTATTTATGGTAGGTCTAATCCGTTACTACTCTTCTAGTTAGGTCATTCGTATTATTTTAACGCTAGGTTTGATACAGTATTTCCAAGTTCAAGAATTTACAGTTTCTGAATGTATGTAATGTAGACTAATGGTTATTTGTTGATGTGGAAGGGAACTCCTCCATTTACGGAATTAAGACATAAAACAGTGTGTTCCATTCATTAAAGGAGGTGTTTCATTCATTAAATTAGGAGGCCGTAACGAAACCTAATTAAGTTGCGAAAAAAAAGACAGTTTCTAGTCTGCGTTTTTGATATTTTGGCCTAATGACGTCTGTCGTTGGCTTTACCTACTCTACTTTCCAAGTCTCTTGTTTCGCTACTAATGAAATATATTTACGAAATCAAGAATTTGAAAGAGAACAAAACCTGACAGAAATATTTCAAGGAGTGCAAACATATCGTTAAATATAACAATACAAGCATTGCTTACAATTTCGGAATGGTTCATAGATAAAATTGGCAAAGGCATAAATGAGAAGCAAACATTGAAAGAGCGACTAAAACCAAATTCCCTGATGAACGATACTATCCGAAACAACACTGTTCTTGCGAATGGTGCCTCACTCTTCTCTCTTAGACATATTATCTAACAAGTTGCAAAGAAAATAATATATGCTGTTGAAACAAATTTAAAAAAAATAAGTAAACTGTATCCATATAAGTGATGAACTGTAAGTAATAAACTGTATCCATATATGTGAAGTGACCCGATCAATTCTCATTGGTTTGTACATATTTCATAGTTTTGATATGCTACATTATATACGAAACTTAATGTACTTTATATATAATTTTAAAAATGTACAGCACATTTACCATTGTTACAACAAACACTTAACATTTAATAACATGCAAACACAGAGTTTTCAGGAGTGAATTCAACTTTGAAAAATTAGTGTGTTCTAAATTTGAATAATTTAGTTTACCCATTCGTTTTACTAGGTATTGTATTGTTTTCCCAAATATTCTCAGTTAATGACAAATTTTAAATTAAACTTCTAAAACAAAGCAAACACCTTTATTGCATTAAATTTTACACAAGCGCGCGTTGCTCGAAAATAATTTATAGCTTTATACAGTGGCTAAAATTACGCCACGTTATGCTCAACTCATGAAATACCGTATAAATTTTGTTATTAACATAACTTAGTTATTTATGGGTTTTAGGTTTAATATTAAAACAAGAATATTACGTTTTCGTAATTCTTAAATATATTTATGTATATTGTTTGAGATTTTTTGCTCATACGTAAATTTTCTTAATTAGTATTAATAAAATAAAAATTTAGAATTAGAAATTCCTTTGATGGCTGATAACATCAGAAAAGCCTAGTTTATGTCCTTCATATATTTTACCTCTTACTTGAAAAGATTTCAATCTGATCAATCTAGCGGCACGAGTTAATTCGTCACGTTAAGCGATCATGACAACTAAATTGTGTTATACTGAAAAAACAATAGCTCATACATCAGAACGTGTTGCACGTGCTTGCCTGAAGCAGAGGGATAACACATTAACAAGAATCAAGAAGACTAAACATTGACTAATCGCTAGACTAGTGGTAGATGTTGGAAATGTCATAAATGTTATCGGTAGACCCTTGGGATAAGTTGAGAATTTTACCACTGTCTAATCACTATATTCCGGTTTAAATGTGACATATGTAAGAACTGTTACAGGTATCTAATCGCTAAACTCTAGGGATCAGTCAGAAATATTACCGGTAATCGTTAAACTCCAGGCTAGATGTGGAATAAATCAAAAATATGGTATAGAAATAATTATCGGTTGGTGATAGTAGTGGAGATAATCAAAACGTAAGTGGTCAATGACGCTATGATAAGCTTTGAGCTCACTAACACATTACAGAGGGTTTGATAGGACTATACTTTTAAACTCCAGGAGATATATCTGCATTTTAATAATTAAATATATTACTTTATTCATTCTCTTTTGAATAGTAATTTTTATACTTGTTTTCACCTGCCTTTTCAAAGGAAATTCTTCAGCAGGGTTAGTTGTAATACATCCAGTCAGTTAGTCAGATAGAGAAGTAAGTGGTTTGTTGGTCCCCGAGGTTTTGCAGCGTCTGTCACGTGACACTGGCTGAAGGTAGAACTTTGGGATCTAAGCTTTTGGGAGAGGGCAGGATTTGAGGAGGCTATCTACATGGTAGAAGGTTTAATGGGTGATGAGGTTGTAATATATGCATGCAAATCAATTCTAATATATAATAATGTAATATATGTCATGCATCTTGACAATGATTTTCTTTCATGTTCATTAAAAACGACTTTACAGGATCTCCTTTGTTAAAGTAAAACACCGTAGAGTGCTGAAGTAAATTGCTTTGCCAGTCTCTTTATCCAGAGCTATCGACCTTTTACACCAAACCAAATCTTCTAACCTTAAAAACATAACAGTCATAGGTTAGGTCAATGAGAGGCTTTAACACATAAATGTCAAATGCACTTTACCCCCTTATATCTAACAAAGACGTTTGTTTACGATGGGAAATAATTTGCTACATTAACTTAGTTTACATTCTTTAATATAATTTGGCTACTTTTAAGTGGTTTCTATATATTTTGAAATCTGTTATTTTTGAAATATCAAATTTAGCTTGAATAAAATAATCTATGAATTCTTTATAAAAGTTATTACTATATTATTGATGATTATTGCACGTTTTCACTTTATTAAAATATTCTTATTTTCATAAACTTGACCGGAATCGATGTTAGAACAAAATATATTTATTTAACAAATATTGTCCCATAATTTATATTTAAAAAGAGATATTTTACAGCTATAAACTAGTCTAGTAGATTATTTGAAGGGATGTGGAAGGGTTGTAAATATAAAAAAGTGAAAGGTCTTGGATTCAGTGAAGTATCATACATTTCATATCACTGTGAATATAATGGAGGGAATGGTTAAAACTAACTGACCTTGATGGATTAAACAATCTTTTTTTAATTTTAGAGGGTTGTAAACATAAAGAAATAAAAGTTTTATAATTAACTGATCTTTGCACGAGTGAAAAATTATAAAGTTTATAGAACTGTGCATATAAAAAAGTGGAAGGCTTAAAACTAACATATCTGGGATGAAGTGAAATCTCAAATCTTTGAAGGGCTATTCGTATTAAGAAGATATGTGCTTTAAACTAACTAGATTTTGGAAGCAGTGAAGTATTATATATTTTACAAGACTGTGAATATAAAGAAGTGCAGTATTAAATTTAGCACGACTTGGATATAGTGAGGATTCATAAATTTTATACAGCTCTGAATATAAAAAGTGAAAGAATTAATACAAAATGGTTTTGAACGCAGTGAGATGTCATACATTTTACACAGCTGTCAATACAAAGAATGGAAAGCCTTAAAACTTACTTATATTAATTCAGTAAATTATTATAACTTTTATAAGAACAAGAATGTTAGTTTGCCTACAAGAATGAAGAGCCTAAAACCAACTGAAATTGGATGTAGTGAAGGATCATAAATGCTATAGGACTAAGAGGAAAGAAATGAAAGGTTTAAAAGTAACTTATCTTTGATGTAGTGAGGTATCATGGTATTTATGGGACTAAGAATATAAAATGTGAAGAGCCTAAAACTAATTAGATTTGGATGAAGTGAAGTATCGAAAATAATATAGAGGTACAGAAAAGTGGATAAATTAAAACTTATGTCGGATATGAAGATGTATTTTATAGTTTCTTTAAAAGATTAAAAACCTAGATGTTGAAAGAAGCCAATTGAATCAAACTATAACTTGGAAATTTCGTGTAACATGAATGTAGTAAGACATAGCATACACAGTGCTAACGGGTTAAAAAACAACAATCACATAAACTTGGTTACTAACGACGTAGCGCAACCAAACGCTAACACAAAAGTAGCTGGGTCTCCCTAAGTAACGCTACAGTATCCTTGAGTAGCGTCACTGCATTATACAGGTATAACTTCAAGCTACCAATTACATTAATGCAGACTAAGCCCAGCTGTACATACGTGCTAGTGAATTGTACAGCACATAGCATGTGCTCTTTTCCTCATCACTATGCACACCGCTAAACATGAATCACTATACTGATGACAACATATCCCCATAAATAAATCATTTACATTGTCTTAAAGACACCGGCAATTATTATTATTGATGAATATGAAAATATACTGAACAATAAATTAGAATAGGAACATATTCCATGGTATAATTTGAATGAGTAAATGAGCTCTTGAGTGTATGTTCTCGCAAATGATATAAGCATACGATCTATATGGATTGTAAAGATGTCTCTATTCGTAAAAAAAACATTTATAAAAAAAAGTATAATAATGATTAGGAAAAACTTAGTTAGGGAGAAATAAGAATGTTGAAAATAAACTTTAGGCACTGGGAAAATTAGGCGATCTACTGGGCACAGATAGGAGCGCTGATCTGAAATAACCCTACCTCTATTGGGGTAACTCGGATTTGCCTTCCAGAGCATGAAATGTTGGGTTCCTAGTAATGATGTACCATAATGTGTTTGGACAGTAACAATGGATAAGGATAGCGTCTTTTGCCACCAGTTTTTAACACTATAAAATGTCACTCCAGCATATTGCGTAATTAACAACATGGGCATATTAGTAAAATAGGTCACTCTAAAATCCTCCATCTCACTTGGAATATTTCAAACATGAACGATTGTGACTGACAGGGAGAAAAACTGATATAACGAGTTTAAACGGGCCGGTTTATATCGGCTTTAGTCTGCATCCAGCAACGAGATTACTATTGGCTGAGAACGATTTTACATGCACTTTATAAACTGCCCTTGCTTCATACGTTTTTTCTCCGGGGCGTTGCACAATTTTACATGATTAAGCACTTTGAGAACTGCGGTTTTATTCGTCCTGTTTTTACTGGATTCACTGTATACAACCGCAAATCCAATCCCCTTGCAGCACAAAAGTAAATTCTTTTTAATATGTTTTTGCTTATTTAAAAAGTGAATAATTGCTTTCCACTCCAAATAAATGTCGACGCACTGAGTAGAATTGACAGATTTTATTTATACGTGTATAAGACAATTATTACAATTTTAATCGTCAGCATTCCTACTTCATTAGATCTCACTGGTGAGTTTAGATACTTAAGGGAAGCTACTTATCCACCCTTCTCTCCTAGCTGACATTGACGGTCTTGCCATATTTTTACGACAAAGGTATTATAACTATACCATAAAAAAGCTACTT
>JBAIZL010000005.1:165549385-165576885 GCA_036971475.1 Prosapia bicincta
GAAAACTCAATTTCAATTGCCTTGAGCTTTCAAGTGAACGTGTTAACGATCTCATTGTCTTTGATAATGCTAAAGATGTAGGTGGTAATAGTGTAGTAGATCTATTTGTAATTGGCAGAATTGGAATAAAGCATAAGATAAATAAACCAACAAAACAATGACACTAAATAATCAAACATTTTATTTCTTGTTACGAGTAAATTAGTTTTATCGCTCTCTTTTAGACAAGCCTTACTGGAATCTGGACATGCTTCTTCTCTTGACTCTTACTATGATCTTGGTGTGATGGTTTTCCTGACTAATACTGGAGTTTCGATGTTTTGCTTTACTTGATAGTTTACTAGAATTTTTTGCCTGGTCGAACCTTTTCACATTTTTTTCTGGTTGATCTTCACTAAAATTTTGTTTCTCTTGTGCCCTCCATCCTCTGCAGTACACCCAGGAGGAAATCTTTATGATAGTCTAATGTTTTACATCACGAACGAATTTATTGTAGGTTAGTTTCTGAATGCTGTTAAACTTCAACATCTTTAGTTCTGTTCTATTAGGTTTGTTACAATCTTCATTACGTTATGTCACAAACCCATTTTGCAAACGGTGTTTTTCCGTTCCCCGGGATGTACTTGTGCTGTGCACGGAAGCGGGTTGGTTGCATCCCATGAATTTTGATGAAGAGGCCGAAAAAGTACCGATCCTAGGCCGGTGGTCAAGCAAGAAAAATTTCGATGGTTCTGGTGGCAGCTAAATGTAAATAAGACAAAATTTATTGACTATATTTTAAACTAAGTTATGGTGAATAGAAATAGAACATATATTTAATGTTATACAATAATTATCAAACAATTATCATTTCTTACTTTCAGTAAGAGTTAATTTTTAGAAATATAGTAATTATTCTATAGCTACACATTCACCCATTAACCGTACAAAATACATTACAATAAGCAATTACGTGTTTTTAGAAACACTGTAAACAACATTTTTAGTCATAAGAGAAAATGGAAAATACAAAACGAAAACCTGTTGACAAATTTTGATTTCACGTTTTGTTTTTTTTTTATGGGAGGTTTGGTGTTGAGGCAACGTCCGTAAAAACTATATAGTGTACGGCGTAGCTCCGACAGATTCTGGGATTATATCAAAACATATTTTTAGTATGTCACATCGGAATTGTTTGACTTTGAAATAGGAAAGGTAGGATACTTCCTCATTGTGCAGCTCCGAAAATACAAAAGTATGCCAACATCGGCCGACGGTGTGAAGATGTTATACACTTACCATTTACCGAACTCCAAGAGTAAAGACTATGTCACACTAATTTTTAGAAAATTAGACACCAACACCCGTACGGGAAAGTGAAGATCATGACTTAGTAATAGAAATTTCGCCTTCCACTAGTAGAATTACTTTTGAGAACGGTTCTACACTAGGAGAATTAAAGTCTCTTCACTACCACTAAAGGGGTGTAATTTAAGTTTCTGTGACGCCAGGAATGAGAACACGATATTTTGTAACATTTTTATGACTGTGTTGTAAACAACGTCTATAGATATATATAACCACCATAGATATACTTTTACCTCAAATTTTGGCTGGTTTTACAGCGGAAATTCTACAATCGTTTTTCTAAAACTTCACATTTGCTAAATATTTTAAAAGATTTTCCCTTACGTGGAGATTTTCCAAAACCTTTTCTAGAGTTTTTATGGTGTTAAATTCGAAAAAGTCAGTTAAGTGACGAACTTTAGACAACACGTCAAGACATACAAAGTATATGGTCAACATATACAAAGGAATTTCAGGCAGTTGTGGATTTTATTTGGAGTGCATCAGATAGTTTGTATTTGGGATGTGATGTATCTGACAAATTATTTCCATTAGTGTAGATTTGTAACACTATTATTGTAGATTTGGTATATGTATGTCATGGACATTTATGCATGGCATGAAATTTAAATACGAAATTCATTTATACTCATGATTTTAATTTACTTCTTCACTTTCTTTATTGATACAGGTATTAACATTGCGTGTATACATATTTCTGAATTTTTTAAATATTTTTAGTTGAGGGCATTCCCTGGAGTGAACAGGTAATAAATATTTAGGTAGTCCATAGATAAACCTCCGTTCTAATATTCTGATATTATGATTCCTTTACTAAGAACTCCAAATGTATTTTTCAAATTTAATATACGTAAGAATATAATAAGTTGTTCTTATCAATAATCCCTTTCATAACTGGCCAAAGTGCTTTTCCTTTTCCTAATTTTTATTTAATTGTAAGGTAATAATTCAATCGGTAATTTGATTACGAAGGAAAATGCGGTTGATAAACAAGTCCATAAATATGTATTCTAATTACGGCAAGGTTTACAGCAATTGTACAATTTGCTGTAATTAAAAAATATATTTGTTGATTCATTTATCAACCGTAGTTTCGTTCATAAAAGAGTTTATTCGAGTCCCTAAATAAACATTAATCTATCATTTAAATTTGGGAACAGTAACTGGATTTTTAAAATATGAAAAAAGTTGTAGTTGTAATGCAGTGAGAGTTGTCGGTTTTAAATTCACAAAACGTGATTCTATATTCATGAATTCTTTGAGTTTTTAAAGCCAAAGACTCTGTGTTTAGTCTAAACTATGTGCGAAGAAGACTACAAAGACCATAAAGTATACGTAATTCAGTGTATGGATGAAATTATGAAGTCGGATATAAAATATTTACAAACATTCAATCAGACCAAAAAACACAAGAATGTTTTTTTCAAAGATTTTTGACTGTCCTTTTCGTAGAAATTTACTATATCATACTTTAGGAGACAGACAAACACAATATCTGCTCAAAGTGCTATTTCACGTTAAAAAAATAAAAGTTAGAGAGAGTGAAATGATATTGATTCATCTCCAGAAACCGCCAATACATTAGCAAGAAAGCGACAGACGAACAATGCGGAGGAAAGCGAAGCTAAGGAAGTTTGTGACGTAACAATCCATGAGGCTTTACTCCCGTATAACAACCAATATATTCTCTACTCATGTGTTTTGAGAGTATACAACCAAGTATCGATAAAAAAACACTTGAGAAATTTAGTTCTAGGTATAAATATTTTGCTAAAGTAAGTCTCATATTTAAGAACATTGATTTTGGTGCAGGGTGCCAGGGAACATTGCCAAGTGCTATTAGTTTATTAGATTATATTGCTTCTAATAATTTACAAAAAAACATTCAATAAAACACCGAAATTACATAGTCTAATTTTGCCTGTCCTTTAATGATAGGGGAAGCTGGAAGGTGCTCTTCTAAACAGAAGAAAAAAAAACTTTCTTGAAGAAATCTTTAGAGATTGACGGATCTGGGAAATGACTTTAATTAAAAACAACTTGAAGAAAACACCGAACTTCAAGCAGTGTGTGGTAAACAAATTTGCTGTTATGAAGGACAGCACGATAAATTTATTCAAAGAAGGAAGCAAGTGAATTATTTTAAAATAGCTTTAAATCTTATAAATGTAAACATTCTCCTCATTATATAATTTCTTCCATATTATAATATAACATATAAAACTAAATTTCCCCATCCACCACTGCTTATAACAAACATTTTACTCAGCGTAATATAATTCACATGCTAATTTATAATGCTTTTAAAATATAAATAAAAATTAATTATAATTGGCAAACATGTAATGCAATTAATTCCTTAATTATTTAATTGTATTTTGATCGTTTTTTACCTGAAATGACCCTGTTCTTCAAGAGATTTGGAAGAGGTTGTGTCGAAAGGAGAAATTTCTAAGATTGGTCGAGATGAAGAACATGTATTCGGGGTGGACACTCATTTCAGCAACCTGGATAGGAAATTGTTAAAAATAATTTGAAATGAATTTCAACAGGATTTTTAACATATATTAAAGCAATTTTTAAAAATATAGGCTCGTCTAGATTATTAAAAAAAAATTTAAACTGCACATTTCACTAGTATTTAGTAAAAACAAGTAAATGCAAAAGGTTATATTTAACATGTAAAAAAGTGGCCCGCTGAGTTAAGTGTACCTACTATGACTAAGTTGCAATATGTAACATTTTATTCATCATCCTAAAATGTTCATTACATTTATTCTTTTCTATTTAAGAAACATTCTATAAAGTAAATAGTAAGGCAGGCTATGAGACTATTTCGTTGAACTTTATAGCACCTTTTCCTCATAAAATATCACACTATTACTACACCTTCACAAGTGAAGCTCATATTTTAGTATAGTTTGTACTATAAGAGCCATATCCGCTAGAATTGGAGTGTTAGACCCAAGAGTGAGGGACGATTCAAGTATATTGTGATCGCTCAGTGTAGGTGGAGTTAAGGGAAGGGGGCAAATAGGGGCATTGCCCACCAATTTTCTGGACAGGTGTATTATTGTTTTATAATCAGTAGCTGACAATGAACTCATTAAAATTCTACAAGAATAATAATAGTGCTGACAAGAAATAAAGTTGGCAGTATCAGTTGTTAATTTGATTTTATGCTAGCTATTTTTTTAAATATGAATGTATACTCAAAGAAAATATAAACTTTAATTTTAATGTTACAAGTCATGATGTTAAATATGAAATTTTAAAAATTGTTTCAGATGAAGCTTGGTATTCAATGTTATGTTTCTCACAGAAACAAAATCTGGCTTGTTTGACTTTGCAAAATTTGGAAATTTTTTAAAATTTAAATTTGGCAGAGCTATAAGTCTAATAGCGGCCAAATTGTGTTCTGTGAGAAACATATCGTTGAATAACATACCCTAGCCTAATAAACAAAATAGTTTAAAATATGTGCATTATAATTTAAGTTTGTGGATGCGGTCTCATTGTCGACAAGCTATTAAATGCTCTCTATTTTTAAGGTGCGAGTAGGCCTACTCCTCGACCCATTTGACACCCCCCCCCCCCCCAGGGGAGTCTAGTTCACCCCAGAACAAAACCTGTATATCCGCCCATGTTCTGGTGTAGACGTATTCGGAAAGACTTTAATATGCTGAAGATGACCAATTCATTGCAGTGACTGCGGAAATTCCACCTGTTTTTGGTTTACAGAGCTTGGTTTACAATAGAGAATCCTAAAATATGAGAAACTGCCGACGGAAAGTAAAATTCAAGTCTAGTCAATAAAATGAAGGGAAATTTTATTTCCCACATTTTACTAATGTGCTCACTAAGATGAGAGAGTTGATTGGGTGAATAAACATAGTTGATTTCTAAGTTTGTGTATATAAATTTGTGCTTACCTCCACCAGAAGCCAATCCAAACCACGAAGCCAGAACGTGGCTTCTGAAAAAAAAGAAAGAATTTGTCTTACGCAATTAACTTAGTAAAGTAAATTGAAAGAGTAATCTTTAAAAATAAATAAATTCATTTCATATTTGCAAAGTAAACAATAATTTATGTATTCCTTTTTAATGTATTTTACATATATTGGTTACAAATAGATCTATAGTTAGATAGTCTGATAGGTATATAGATATTATAGGTAAGTAGATTGACAGGTAAGTAAGTATATAGAAAGATAGGTTGATAGATAATTAAGGAGGTAGAGAGATAGGTTGGAAGATAGATGTAGAGATAAACAAACAGATAGGTAGATATAAAGATAAGTAGATAGGTAAAAGGATAGATATATAGGTAGCTGATAGGTAGACAGATAGATAGATATATAGATAGGCAGAGATATATGTAAGTAGGTAGATATATACATAAGTAGGTACGTAGTTTTAAAAATAAAACCGGATCAAGGATGTTGTTTATAAATACATTCATACTTACACACACACATATACATATATATATATATATATATATATATATATATATATATATGTGTGTGTGTGTGTGTGTGTGTGTGTGTGTGTGTGTGTGTGTGTGTGTGTGTGTGTGTGTGTGTGTGTGTGTGTGTGTGTGTGTGTGTATGTGTGTGTGTGTGTGTGTGTGTGTGTATGTGTGTGTGTGTGTGTGTGTGTGTGTGTGTGTGTGTACGCATATAAAGATAATATGTATAAAAAGCAAAATAAAGAGAGGGAGTAAATTTGAAGATGGCTTTAAAATGAAGGACTGGAAACTTTCAGTATATTAATAAGTGAAACTAAAATAAATGTCACAAGTTCTGCTTCTTTACATTTATACCTAAACATAAAGGATTTAAAAAAATAAATCAGAAAATAAATATAGATAGGTTTACTGTTACACTAATAAACAAACTATATTAGGGGAAATAAAGATTACTTACAAAAGGACAGAGTCCTGCGTGAAGCAGGATCTCGTATTTTTGATGGGAAGAGTGCAGAATCACTTGCAGACAGTGTTGGTGTGTGTGTAACGCAATCCCGTTCCTCCTCATTCTCCTCGGGAATGGTGTCAGGAGTAGGTGTGAGCATTAATCCGGGACTTCCAAAAGCTTGTAACGTTTCTAAGAGTATCATGTAGCACATCGTATAACTATCGTCGTAAGTCTCTGAAATGGGCATCAAGTTGGTTATTTATGTGTAATAAATATACAGTTTTCTAATGTAAACAGTTCAGTTGTCTTATTCTTTTCATTTTGTGCAACCAAAGTCGTGTTCATGTTAATACAACAGGTGAAACTTAGAATTGGCAATATCTCTCACATAAATTATATAAATTCTCTCATATGGTTAGGAAACACACAGTATTTAAAAGCGTAATCTAAGAAGCATAATTCATCATTACTACGTAACTGATGAATAACAATTAAAAATACAAAAACCGTGAATGAAAATTTCTTTCTAAAGTAAATAGACTCAGGAAAAATTGATAAAAATTTGGATTGAGGCCATAATAGCAAGATGGAAAACTTACAAAAAATAAAAAGATAATGAATTATACATTAGAATGAAGTGGTAATGGACTTTATACTAATAACGGTTTAAAAGTACTTCTTGTAAACTATAGTAATAAGTTGTTAAAATATTATATAAGTAAAATAGATTGTTGCTACTTACCGAATGGTCGGTGGCTAGCCCCTTGTGTTGTGTCAATCAGTTCGTCACAGTCTAATTCCTCCACTATAACAAATAATACAATTTAAGTTATATTTTCATCCAATACTTCATACAAAACAAATATTGACTAAATGGAAAAACACTTTAGATATGAAAATTAAGCTATGTTTTAATCGTTTGTCAATGCTGAATCTTTTCAAGAAGTCCCAGGTTCAATTTCAAAATATTGTGCGAAACTATTCTCTAGGGAATAGTTTGGGGACCCATAAGTTCGACATTAGAGAGATCCAATCTATGTTTCTACTTACGACTAATAAGAGTTTACCAGCATTACTTACTGGGGTAATAAATTGTTACGAGAAAAAATAGATTATTGCTACTTACCGAATGATTGGGTGCTATGCCCTTGCGCAGTGTCAATCACTTCGTCACAGTTTACTTCCTCCACTATAACAAGTAAAAACAATTAGTTATATTTTCGTCCAAAACTTATTGATTGAATTGAATAACACTTTAAATATAGAAACGAAGTTATAATTCAATCGATCGTCAATGTTGAACCTTTTTACCAAGTCCCAGTATATTTCAAAGTATTGTGCGAAACAATTTTTTTTAAAATAATTTTAAAACGGCTAAGTTCAACAGTAGAGAGATTCAATGTATGTTTATACTTACTATATCTACTTGGTAATCTATTTGTTTTATATTTCACAGGGGAAAACGTCTTTACAGTGGTATTTGCATAAGATTAAATAAATTAAAATAAAAAAACAAACAAGAATAACTCTTCACATTTGTGACAATATTTTAATATCAATATTTGACTCAGGTTATTTTGTATAACAGCTGTGTATAAAAATGCTCCTTTATTGAAGGATTCAGTAAAACTAAAGTCTTAAAATCCTAAATGTCATGATCTTATATTTCCTGCAAATTATCCATGTAAAGTCTAAGAAAATTTATTCAAACTAGAAGTTGCCTTGTAACTATTTTATAGCTCTAAGAATTTGTTTGTACTGAGCGTAGCTCATAACCAATGTTGTAATTCCACTTCAAGCCTTATATTATTATTTAATAATTCAGTTTTGGTTTTCTTATATAATTTATTTTCTACTTCCGAAACGAGTATGAGAAGAGCGACAAAAGACTTGCAAACACTTTGTAATGCCTCATGAATGTCCCGTATAGCCTGCCTAAAGACATGGTTTCACAAGAAACAAGTAAAAGAAACGAAAATGATTCTTCGTAGTAAACCAAAAGAAGCAAGCAAAAGTATAAGGGTTAATCACGCTTTAAAACTATTTATTAACAGACGGAGTAAAACTTGCAGCCGAAGAGGGGAACAATAACAGCACAGTAGCAGTAACACACCCATTTTCCGCAAGCTGTTTACTCAGTCCGGTAGTAGTGGTGATATTATTCCATCCTTTGGCAGTATGTTTACTCAGTCAAGAAGTAGTTCAAATATTTTACGACGTAATATTTACTTAGGCTAATTCGTGGATTTTAATACAAGCACTA
This sequence comes from Prosapia bicincta, assembly GCA_036971475.1. Taxonomy (NCBI): domain Eukaryota; kingdom Metazoa; phylum Arthropoda; class Insecta; order Hemiptera; family Cercopidae; genus Prosapia; species Prosapia bicincta. Next base: position 165,557,915 of record JBAIZL010000005.1, read on the forward strand.
AAATTATTTATTTAAAAATAAAATTTAAAAGATTTTAAAATAATTACCTTCTTTCTCCTTCTTCCTGGCGCAGAAGCACCACGTGACTGTAACAAGAGAAGGCATTATTGTATTAACGCTGTAATTATATAAGCTACAAAGTATTAGCTGCATAGGTAGAACAATGATTGAATTAATGCTTATTCTCACTGAATATTTTGTTTATTATTAGAATATACATATTTAATATTTAAAAACACACATGAGCACACACACATACAGAAAAAAAACCGAAAGGAAATAAAAATGACACTACCAGGTGGAGAATTTTTAAATAAACACACATACACACACACTCTTTCTCTCTCACAGACACACACACACACACACACTCTCTCTCTCTCTCTCTCTCTCTCTTTCTCTCTCACAGACACACACACACACTCTCTCTCTCTTTCTCTCTCACAGACACACACACACTCTCTCTCTCTTTCTCTCTCACAGACTCACACACACGCACACTCTCTCTCTGTCTCTTTCTCTCTCACAGAGCCACACCCACACACACCACACACACTCACTCACACACACACACACACACACACACACACACACACACACACACACACACACACACACACACACACACACACACACACACACACATACACACACACACACACACACACACACACACACACACACACACACATAATGCGATATTGTATTTGAAACAATGTGGTAGTTAAAACTAAACTAAATATTTACAATTTTTTTTTCAATATTAAACCTGCCTCTATTTTTCAGGTAGGGTTGTGACTAAATTATGAAGCCGTTAAATAAATCTCAGAAGGAAGTTCAATTTTACATTTATTAGTCAAGAGAACGAAAAGAGAGTCAAACTGTTTCATGAAATGGCAATGTAAAAGTTGCCATTGTGCGTAAAACATGGGTTAAATATTTGACTTGAAGTAATTTCAGATGAATCAAACATCTGAAAAATTATCACAGCAGAAGCAGTAATGACAAAACTTGACACCAATAAAGACTGAGTTTATTACGGACATCAATATGCAATCTAGATATTCGTGAATAAAATAACAAAATCGATCAGTTCAAACCCTTGGACCAATAAATATATGATAATAAAGAGGCTAATTCTAGAGTATTCTGTATTGAAATTAATTTTAAAAAAGTAAAAAATACCTCAATACGATATTTAGTTTTAGTTAAATATATTTCTTGTAATAAGGCAGAAGCCTCTGAAAATGGTAGTCACCATTTAACCGAAATATAATCCTAAATAAGGTTGTAGGCTATACCGTTATTACAACTATATACACATTTGGTATGAGTTATTTTTAAAATATATACTACCAATGAATAATAATAAAAATAATAACAGAAATTAGACCTACTATTAACAACAATAACGGCTTCCGAAGCGCTCAGCTTCTGTCTAAATCTAGGTACTAATGCACCACTAACCTCTCAGAATAATAGAATACTTGTTATAGAATAGAACTACTTGTAATATAATAGAGGACAGCTATGAGAAATGGTTTATCAAAGCACTGTACAATAAACATAGACATAAAGTGAACATTCCATATATGGTGAAAAAAGTTTAAAATCTTCAAAACACTAATAACATTTGGAACACACAACGGATAAACGAATATATCTAGAAGCAGGCTTAAAGGTAGAACATTTTCTATTCTTTGAACAAAAGCAGAAATCTAACAGTGTTAATTAATATAGGGCAGGAGTATAAGCAGTCATGTTGGAACATTACCAACGGAAAAAGTGCCAAAGGTTTCAAGAAATGACCAAGGAGAAATTTGGTACAAGTTTTGACCGAAGAAACATATGGAAAAGAAAATATAACTAAATAAAGTACACGCTTTGGTCACCTGGTATTTAATGGTATGATAATTTCAAAATAAAAATTATTAAGCTAATACATTGATTTAACTTTGTATGTACGTCAAGTTAATACGATAAGTAGTTGAAGATAGTTTCTGAAAACAATAAACAAAAATTAAATATAAATAGATATATTTACTTTTTGTTATGTATTTTTAACAGCTGTTTTAAATAACAAATTAGTTCGTTGAAAATTTAGTTGTAAATAATTAAAAGTTGAATTTTTTTGGCATTTTGTTATAGAAGCATAAACGTTGTCATTTCAAGTTTTAGGAGGTAAATCATTATTAAATCCTGAAATAACAATATCTACATTATTAAACACTCGATTTGGCTCTAAGCATTTTAACTTATCTTAAGTCAAATCTTTCAACCTTCCCAAAATATCCATATCTACTTGAAAGACCGTCGATATATATAGAAACGGAATATCTTTTCAGGTTATGATACATTCTCAGTTTTGGAAGCAATTGTCGACCAACACAAATAGCCCTAACCACATCCCCACATGACTTTAAAATAAAAGAATATTCGGTCTGACAGTTAACTATTTCGTAATTGTCAATATTTACCAGGATATATCGACATTTTATATAGTTATGTTCTATTACAGTAAATAGTTATAAGGAGGAGCCCAAGGTATGTGTTTCAGGGATATGTTGGAGTTAAGTTGAATACGGTTTTGTAGAAGACAATTCTTAGGTTAGATATAGCAATATTTACTTTATTAGGCTACACTAAATGGGGAAAATGTGTCATTTCTAACTAGAAACAATTCAAATAAGCCTATATAGTGTGTTAGGTAGGAGCAACTGATGTCAAATTGTTAAGTTTAATGTAAGGTCACGCACAAGTGAAGTTCTTTCCAAGCTAGCCCTAGCTTGAGCTGAGGAAAGCTTTACTTAGAGTTATACAATGTTAGTGGTTTGTTTTTATTCAATCTAAGTGTACAGCAGCATTGAGTAGGTGAAATAATACCAAAATTAAATAAATGCGTTAAGGATAACTTATAAACTTTCAAAAAGCACTTCAGCTTCATTGTTTTGATGCTAATCAAAAATATTAAAGCAAAAGTGTTTTTACGAAATTATGGTAATGTAAATGCAGTTTATTTTTGATTGTTAGTTTTTATACTTATTGTTAAATGTTTTTATATTTGGAATAAGTTAAACACATAATATGGAATATTGTTCTATATATAATATAATAACCATGTCTATTATCGTGGATTTTATCGCCTTACGTATAGGTTATTTGTAATTTTCTTCTAATATAACCCACTCTAAGGTTATTATTAGATTGAAAAAAACTTAATAACTTATACGTTAAGTAAATATTTGAACAACTTACGACAAAGTGTTTTCTACCGCTCTAACCAATCTTCGTCAATGTCTCGTCAAATGTTCATAAATGTGGTAGCAAAGGTTTGTCTCAGTACGTTTTACTTAAGTTGAATTATATATTGGACAAGTTTTAATTGTTAATAAGAATAATAATAACGTTACCCGAAACCGTAATATATAAATATTATTCATTAAAACAAAAACAATGCAAACATGGGTAAATTGTAAATAAGTATTTTAAAGAAATAATCACGAATACATGAAATTTTATTCTTATGAGAATGTGTACATTATTTTGTTTACTACAAGTTATATTGAAGCAGTAACATAACATAAGATAGGATTACATGTTTGTAGCTCTACAAATTTAATTCTACATGATACACCGTCTTATGTGTCTGTTAATGTAATGGAGCAGGTGAGACAAAACTTGTATCGATCCGGTCGATCCGGTATTCGACCGGTCGGATTGGGCCGAATATATAGTACGGACAGTAGGACCAAACTTATCGTATGGGGTTAATTAAAGAAAAATATGAGTTTAGAGTTATCTTAAATAAAATATTAGAAACTTTTCAACAATTCATCAAAAGTCTTAAGACAGGAGCTGCATCGATTGAGGTATAACTCTTAAGTCAGGAGGTGCAGCCATCGAGATGCCACACTTAAGATAGGAGCTGTAGCTATTGAAGTGTCTCTCTTAAAGTAGGAGATGCAGCTATTGATGTGCCATTTTTAAGGCAGAAGTTGCCGTTATTGAGGTGTCCCTCTGATTGAGGAGATTCAGGCATTGAGGGGTGACTTTTAAGACACAAGGTGCAGATATCGACGTGTCACTCTGATGTCAAGGCGTGCAAGCATTGAGGTAACACTGATGTCAAGAGGTGCAGGCATTGATGTGTCACTTTTAAGGCAGGAGGTGCAGCCATTGACAAGTCATTCGTAAAGTATGAGGTGCATCCATTGATGTAACATTCTTAAGTCAGGAGGTGCAGCTATCGAGGTGTTACTCTTAAGGCAGGAGGTGTATCTATTGAAGTGTCACTTTTAAGACAGAAAGTGCAGCTATAATTGTGTCACTCTCAAGGTAGGAGGTGTAGCTATTGATGTGTAACTCTTAAGGCAAAAAATCCAGTTATTGAGGTGTCACTCTGATGTCAGGAGATGCAGGCATTGATGTGTCACATTTAAGACATTAGGTGCAGCCATTGAGGTATCATTCTTAAAGCAGGAGCTTCAACCATTGAGGTTTCATAATAGAATAGCATGAATATCACCATAATCTGTTCGTAAGTACACATATATAAATTTCATCTTGAAGAAAAAACACTAAGTAGAACAGGGATACACAACCTTTTTGGAACGGAATTAATTGGTCATTTTTCTCGAGCAGGCATTTGGTTTAGTTGTGCTTGGATTTTCAAATATTATAGCCTACGTTTTATATTGTTATATGTGTAAATAACATAAATACACAACCATTTTATAATATATAACAGCGTACATACCTGTAACAATGTATCCAGGTGTCAATTATTCGCTATTTATATAATTTTTCAATGTGGATATTACACCAAAAATAAAAACATAAAACGATTTTAACCTTGAAAATGTTATAAACATAAAACAAAGTCTGAAAAGCAAATATTTTAATGAGAAGTGTGACACTGTTTTTCGGTTGATATTCTTCAATGTCTATTTCAATGTTTGGATTGTTATTTTTAAAGTTGATTGGAAGTGACTGTCATGTAAACACAAGCTTTAGATTTGATATTGCCGTTATCGAAAAAACATGTTACAAATATAAGTATTAACGAACAAACACGAATTAAAAATTCACTCTCAGAATAATCTTTTTTTAGAGGTAAGCAATTTTCGTAGAAATCCAACTTCACAAAATTTTGATTTTAACTGAATTATGTGCTTTATATCGATACGTTATATTTGAATATTATCTCAAATACTGCTAGTACAGCAATATTGAAGATAAATACAGATTTTCTTAAGAAAGTAGATGAGTGTTTGTGATATTGTAAGGAGAATAAAAGCTTTAGTTACAGAATGATAGTTTTAGTGTTGAATGTAAATAGACTATTGGCATATTCAGTAGTTATACCTAATTAAAACAGTAATTGGTAGCTTTAATACATTTTAAGTATGTAAATAATATCAGCTATAAAATTGTATGAATTAGGCCTAATAAATAGTGATTTAGTATAACATTAGTTTATTAATTATTGAACCTCTTAAAGAACGCAGCAATATCTCCTAGGTTGAAACCTTATTTAGATAGAGCCTGAAGTAAACATTTTCTAAGTATTATGAAGTTTAAAAAATAATCCTTACTCCTTCTTTTACGAAGAGGATAAATCTTTTCCGTATATCATTTACAGTTCTGAAATTTTCGTCCTCCTATTCACGTAGCTAACATTAGGGTTAGTTGATCATTCGGAAGGGTTCAGTAGGAACAAAAAATAATTTTGACATGACTTGTTTCTTCCCGTTAACAGACTAACATATCAGCACAATTTGAACGTCGTTAAGGTCAACACTTATAGCAAACGTTTTTAGTCAAGAAAATCTAGCTGACTAAAACACCTCGTTAATTAAAATACGAAAATAGAGTTGCTTTCCGTCCTAAAACCCGCTACACACGTCCCGGCAAAAACCACCAAACTGTCGTGTCCAACAATGTTGGACCCGACGGTTGGTCAGTGTGTAGGCTTGTCGGCCGACAGAAAAGGTTGTACCTGGCAGTCGGGCCAACTGATTTGGTTGGTCAACGTGATATCCCGACAAGCCCCGACAGCCGACTTCCTCTCCCTAGAAACCTGTCTGGTTGGCACGTGTGTAGCGTTGTCGGCCAACCGACACGACGAATCAGTTAACTTTAGGTAGCCATTCAGTGTTGATTGTGTCTGAAGTATTATTCTCAAATAATTTCGGAAATCATTTTCTTCAAGTTCCCGAAGTAGGCTCATGTGGGAAAATTTTATCCGCTCCATTAACCAATTATTCGCTCATAAACTTCTTTTTTTCTCCTTCTTTTCATCAGCAATAACCATAACGGCTAAAGCTAAACCAATTTTTTGCTTTTTTTGATAAATGTGGTCCCATTGGCAAACAAATCCAGAGCACTTGGAGACACAACTTCACTTCACGAGAACAAGTTGGATACTAACGGTAGTCATAGTCGGAACGTATGTAGAGCTCAACCCAACAGGGATGGTCGGGGAGTTCAGTCGTGTCGGGTGGTACGGTCGGGACGTGTGTAGAGCTCAACCCAACAGAGATGGTCTGGGAGTTCAGTCGTGTCGGGTGGTACTGTCGGACGTGTGTAGCGAGTTTAAGATTGAGCGACCCTGACCGTTCCTTGCTTCTTGATGTAGCCCTCATAGGCTAAAGCTGTCAGCGCCGGTTTTGTAGTGGTGGGGGATGTGGAGCGCAAGTTTGTATCGAGCCGTCGCCGTGTCTGTACTAGCGAGCCAATGTAAGTTTGTAGATTACTGGTCATACACTGACAAGCCTCTAGTCAGGATTGTTAAATCTTATAGTGCGTGTCTAAATACAAAAAACAAGACTTTAGATTTGATTCAAAACCTAATCAAAATAAACATTTAGTTGTATTTTTAAGGAAAATGATATATTTATAGTTAGTATTACGCTCTGTAAGTTATCGGGTTCAGAATAATAAATTTTAAATATCTTTACGTTAAATATAGAGTTCAATTCGTTTTATGGAATGTTCATTAAACTACAGCTGAAATATAATTTTAATCATAAAAAGGTATATAAATAAGTTACAACAAAAAATGTCATCAAAAGTTATAGACGTAAATTACACCAATGATGAAAAATTATATGTTAATTATAAAACGAATATATTGAGAAAACGATAATGTTATAAAAGTTCTAACAACACTGAGAGTGTTTTATGGTATGGCCAGTTTATTGACCAGTTAATCTAGCTTTGCCAAAGAAGACTTAGTCCAAACTATTTGCTTTGAAAGATTATAAACCCAAAACTAATTGAATCGTATTGTTAGTTGAGAGTTGTCTATCAACCCCTGAAAAAACAAACACAGAATGCAATTACTCTAAATTCACGATTTATATAATTTATCTTAAAAAAACATGCAGACAACAAAAACATTTAATTATTACTTACGATAATTTTAAAATTTGTACTTATTTTTTTGGAACACACACTAGGAGACAGCAAGATACAAGCTATAGCGGGGACAAGGTGTGGAAACTTTGTGTGTGTCTGTGCGTATGTACGTGTGTACGCGAGTATGTTTGAGTGGTTGAGACGGCAAAAACAGTATCAAAGGGAAAATTTTGCTTTTAGGCCAAAATAGTTTTAAAATATCATTATGTAAAAGTTAAGAAATCACATCGCTGCTAGAGAAAGTAGCAGTCAAGCAAGTGCACTATCTGTTTAAGTAAACAAGGCCGGTCAAAAGGGACGACTTTGTTCACGAAATGGAGCAACTATAAATAAATAATTTTTTTCTTTAAGCATGTAATATTAAAATTTAAAAAAATCTTGTTATTTATGAAAAACAAAACGCAAAAATAAAATAAGAAAGTAAAAGTAAAGAAAAACCACCAAAGTTTAGGAGAATTAAAAAAAAAAACTAATAAAAACAGATTTTTGTAAATGAAAAATGTATTAACAAATTTATTTAACAAATATAATTATTAAATGGTTTAATAAATGATCCGAAAATTAGAAAATAGTCGAAAATGTAAAAAGTTACGATCGGAAGGGGCTAGAACTGTCATTTAAATTCGTAATAAGTATTTCAAGGGTAAAGAAGACTATGGCGTTACAAATATCACCATATTACACTATAAATAACATAATCAAGTATCGGCTAAAAAAACGAGGAAAAATTATCTAATGAAAGTTCAAAGGACACTATGTTACAAGTCAAGACAAAACCGGTTAGCTGGGTAAGGGAAACTTCCCGCTAGCCGGGGACTCGTAATTCAGCTTTCGTCGGAGACGGACGTGTGTCTGGAGATTCAGAAGGAAGTTCCAGGATACTATTCCGTGGCTGAGAAAAAAAAAACAAGCCTAAGATGGACGTGGGGATGATCTGTCTCCGACCGCCCGCAAAAACGAACTTGAACTTTGTAACAATATAAAAAAGTATTAAAACCGACTAGTGCAATGGCTACATCAACAAAGAGTCCAGGAAAACCACAGCCATCCCAGCGAAAGTTTTTGGGCCAAGTCTAAGTTTTAATTGAAATTAACCATTTATTAAAACTAGTAAAAATGTCTTAAATTCATGTACTCAAATTTCTTAATACATAAATTGAATCACTAAATGAAAATAAATAATTTAAAAAATAAATAAAAAATGGCTATTTTTTAAACAGTAATAATATTGATGTTCATAAAATAATAATTTGTTCAAATATTAAATTGCAAGTTCTAGAATCATAAGATCAAGAAATAGAAAGTTAACGTTTTTACAAAGTTTTTATAAAGCAGCGGATGCATGGTGGAGGGCGATTAAAATGGGGACAGAAACCTCTGACCAATTTAGGGAGGAATTTGTCAAGCATTTTTGGAGCTTCCACCAACAGGAACGGGTTAGGCGGCAAATCAATCAGGGTCGATACTATCCTGATGGCCCATTTAGCATGGCAGAGTACCTTGTCATGATGATAAACTGGGCAAAAAATATCATGAAAACAGGGATATGCCGGTTCATCACCATGACAAAGAGATAAGCCTGGGTGGACTGTCCATGAATCTCAGGGACGAACTATTAGAGGAGGAAAAAGACTCAATACAATCTAATAGGCAGATAAATCCGTGTCAGGCTATTCAATGTTACATAAACGGACAAGAAATTACAGCAGATATTGACACAGGGGCCAAAATGTCAGTGAGTCAGACCAACTATATTTAGCCTTAAAACAATAAGGAAATGACTTTTACGAGCTTCCAGTGGCTAATGTTGGTCTGGCGTAAGGATCTGGGTTAAAAATGGTCAAGCTACAGACAATGCTACCGGTACCATTGAATGGTGGGGCCATAGATCTATTATTTCTAATAGTAGATAGCATAAGGGTCGACCTCCTACTCGGAATGAACGCTTTGAAGAAATTAAAGTCCCGTATTAACCTGGAACGGTCGTTCATCCCCTACGAAAAAAATGGGCAGTTACTACACCAGAACTTTATCAAACCGGCTGCCTTAACAACAGTAATGCCTACAAAAGAAAAGGGAGAAGCACTAAGAGACATTGACATGAGTGTACCACCAAGAACAAGTGAGCGTGAAGCATACGGTGAGCCAAATAATAATAGCTCCAGACCACACATAAAGCTAAACGAAGAGGGGTCAAGCCGGGGTAGTGAGGAGGGGCTACATCCAACGTCTTATGAAGACGAAAGAGCTTCACAAGTTGGTACTTTTAAAGAGCCGGGAAAAAATTCAAAAGTACGCTCAGAACAAAAATAAGTAAAGGAATTCAGGGAGATTCAACAAAATTAAATTACGGAGAAGCAAGGGGAAGAAGCAGAATAAGGGTTATTAGTGAGCTTGAAGCACACTGCAACCTAATTAAATATAACACCACATCACCTGTAAAGCTTAACGAGGAGGTGTCAAGTTGGAGTAGCGAGTTACATCCATCGTCTTGTGAAAACTAAAGAGCTTTACAAGGCGGTAGGTACTTTGAAAGAGCCGAAAATAAGGTTCAAAAGTACTCAAAAATTAAAAATAGATAAAGAAAACGAGAGGAATTTAAAATATAACAATGTAAGGGAAATAACGAAAAATAAAATAAATAATAAGTTTAATACAATAACTAAAAATATTCCCCTGTCCGCAGGGCATTACCCAGTCAAAAGCAGGGAACAAGGGATAGAAAACGTTATTTGTAGAAAACTAACAAGCCCAGAGCCAGAAGAAGGTAAAATAAGTAAAAATTGTAAAGAAATGGAAAGATTTAGGGTAATTCGTAAAAATGATTGGGACCTAATAGAGACAAACAAATTTTTTAAAATTGAAGGACTATAACGGCTTAAACAAATTAAAATTTTAAAAAAATGGTTCTAAGGAACCAGAAAAGGGAGAAAGCGGAGAAAATGAGGAAGAAATATGAAAAATAAATTAATTAATTAAAAAAGGCTATAAGCCGAAACAAATAAGGGTAAAACCCAAAAACAAAAAAATTATAAATGCGGAAAGCAACAAATTGGCCGAAATAAAATACTTCAAACAACCTTACGTTAACAACTCTTTTAGAATCACTATATCAATAAAATTTGCCAACTCTAAATCAAAAATTAAAATTGAAAAAGTAAAAAAAAAATAATAAACCAAATTTACGAATATACAGGATTTAAGAAAATTAGTAGGGGACAGAAATATGCACATTGGAGGAAATTAAAACGACGTAAAAAACGGAAAAAAATATCCAAGGAAATAACAAATAAGCAATGGATAAAAGTAAATAGAATTTAAATGGGAAATTAAATAAATGATCAGTCAATACTAAAAGATGAAGAGAAACAACAATTACAAAGTTTATTAAATGAATTTAAAGATATTTTTAGCGAATAGCCAAGAAAGGCTACAGAAAATAAAAACATCCTTAAAATTAAAAATGGGTAAAGGACAAAATTACCAAAGGATAATTAAAATCGGACAAATTAGAATAAAGAGTCCCATATCTTTACGCAATATGTTGACTAGTGTAAGGGCAAAACAAGAACAGCAAGCAGGAATGTTAAATATAATAAATAATATTAACAATTATTCAATAATAGATAATGTCCTATGTAAACGAGTCAGGAACCAATATAAACTCGTTTTGCCAACTGAAAATATCGCTATGTTCATTGAACGAATACATAGACCCTATCATTTATGCTCATATAGGTAGAAATAAAATTTTCAAATGATAAACAAAGGAATTTATACACAAATTGCTTATAAACAGATAGTAGAAATATACGACGTCCGAGGAATAAAAAAAATATTTGACGTAGATGGTAAAATAAAGTATTTCAAAATGTTTAGGAATTAGAGGGAGTACAGAACGGCAGTTTATACAAGGAATTTAGTTTTAAAAAATATTACAAGAGTTTATCAAATAAAGCAAACATTGCTTGTTTGAAATTAATAAATTGTCAATGAGAAGAGTTTAAAGTAATGCTTATCTAGCCTAACTACAAAACTTACACAAAACAGTTCAAAAGAAAAAATACTGACAATCCATTATCTATAGAAAAAGTAGCTGCGGAAATAAAGACATAATAAAATATTCCAAATAGAACAGGAAATAACAAATTCGATGGGTCAACATGTCTCAGAATTGTCTCCCTGATAGGATTCAGACTTAGTGGTTTGGCCCCGGCAGTGTGCCGCGGCTCAGTGTATAACGAATTCCCTCATAAGTATGACGTATAATATAAATACCTAAGGCATTGATCTTACAAAACAAACACAGGAACTGGAAAATTAATCACGCCCTCTTAGATAGGTTTGGCGTGACTATATGAAGGAATTTATTTCGACGCGTAATTATTTTGTGCAGTTACAAGGTCAGTAGTAGCACAATGATACGCCATAACGTGGAGGTTACTAGTTATTCTGTAGATATAATCAGGCAATATACCTTCAGTCCAAATTATAACTAACCTATAATTTTAACGAACCTAACCAAACCCATCCGCCTGCATATAATTTGCCAATCCAGGTTTTTCGGGAATCTGTTGATGCAAAAATATTTGTCCCTAAGTATTGTACTGTAGCCAAGGAATAATATTATATAGACGGTATATTACAATGTTATAGTAAAATACATTATAGTATGGCATAAAGTGAGAGAGTCTAACATCCAGGCTTTCTGCCCCTATTCGATGCCAATGCATACATTATTGCCATATTGTAACAATTACTTATTTTAATATTAGTTTCCCTAGAAACGACTCTTTTTTGTTTACGGCCGAAGTTTAAAACAACTACAACGATTTTCTGCTGCTAAATTTGCCCATTTAATTATTTTGTACAATGAATGTATTAGATTTTTACGATTACATAAACATATATTCAAGGAATATATAGATCCTACAATTTAAATTTTATTAATAATGTTCTTGATTCAACAAACAAGTAAGTACACGTATGTAAGCAGTTATACAAGCTTTACAATATATAAATTATTCTAATTACATATTTTACTTTGGCTATTCCACATAGTATTTCTTACTCCAGATAATATTACTGGCTATTGTAACTTAAAAATATACCTAATAACTCTATATACTGTATGTTTACTGTTAGTATACATATAGTGCTATACTCTATACATATATACTGCTTTATTAAACCTCTTATCATTACAGAAACTCCTGCGACTAGCAAAAGAAGTACATCAACCTTGGAAGAAAACGTTGTTAAACCAAACATGTGTCGTTTTTCAAAATAAACCTGAGACGTGGAACTATCCAGAGGCAACCCAGATAGGAAGAAAACGTCAGAGCTAAAACACCATATTAGATTAGTTTATTTTTTATTTGTATAGTGTTATGTGATTCTATGCTTATTTTATTGAATCATAATTTACAATAATTATTTCTGTGATATTTATCTTTAGATTAGTTTATTTTTTATAAGTATAGTATTATGTGATTCTAAGTTTATTTTAATGTATTATATTTTATAATATTTATTTCTGTGATATTTACCTTCTTTTTTCTTTACTAAATTTCTATGTATGACTTTATGTACTTTGTCTTTAGTTATGTTGTTTTTGTTTGTAACTGTTTTTATAAATAAAGCATCCATTATTTATGCGTTAAAAAATATTGAAGTTAATTGTATTGTTCTTGTATAAGACGACTTAAAAATATTGTTCTACATTACTTGACGTTTTGTGTCCCTACTTCAAGTCCGCAGTGTTTAAAATGATATATCTTGTGGAACGGAATTGCGTAGTAAAACTATGAAAACTATAATTCCATGTAATAAATTAATACATAAAGGTAAAGCATGACGTTACAAAGATTCTGCTTTTAACGCTAACTATAGTCAGAGATATTTTGTAAGGAGGTAGTTTTTTTAACAAGAGAAATATAACTTTACTGGGACTGATTAAAAATAATGGGATTCTGAACAACTCTCTCTCTCTCTCTCTTTCTCTTTTCTCTCTCTCTCTCTTTCTCTCTCTCTCTCTCTCTCTTTCTCTCTCTCTCTCTCTCTCTCTCTCTCTCTCTCTCTATATATATATATATATATATATATATATATATATATATATATATATATATATATGTATATATATATATATATATATATATATATATATATATATATATATATATATTACACTTTTGCTATTACCTGCGACCAGACTTTGTTAACTTATACTTGGAGGAAACGTTTTCGTCTTACGACTTCTTCAGCCTCGTATTTTTGCTGCTAGGAATGCTGCAATTGTGCTTCCTCGGTACCATTTTTTGAAAGTTAGAAGTGATGTGATTGAAGAGTATGTGTAATCTGTGCCGTGTTTGTTCATTTAGGATGTCATTTTTATGTGTGTTGCTATATCTATATATTTCATACTGTTATAGTGTGTTTAATTTATGGCCTTTGTTGCATGTGTGGAGGATGCTCATGTTATTTTCCATACTTTTGCATGAGTGTTTAGTGTCCATGAGTTGATTTGCGAAGGTGGATTCAATAGTAGTGTGCAGTGCGCTTTTGTGTTCTTTAAATTTTTAGGCAAAAGATCTGCCTGTTTGTCCAATATAGAACTTATAGCAGGCGTTGCATTTTAGTTTGTATTCTCCTGGGTTATTGTATGTGTTGGTATTGTTAATAATGCTGTGTCTGATAGCCGTTTGGCTTTTATTTGATGTTCTGTAAGCTACATTGTACCCTGCTTTTTTTAATTGGTGTGCTATTTTATTTGTGAGTTTGTTTATGTATGTGAGGGTGATGAATTTGTTTGTGTTCGTATTTTTGTTGTTACAGTATTTTTCTGTGTAGTTTGTCTATTAAATAATTGTCATATCCATTTTTGTGAGCTAAATATTTTATTGTGTTTAGTTCCTCTGTGTAGTTAGTTGTGGACATAGGTACTTTATTTAGTCTGTGTAGTAAATGTTTGAATGCTGCGTGTTTATGTTGCAGTGGGTGTTTCGATGTGTTGTGTATCAGTGTGTCTGTCATGGTTGGCTTGCGGTATATGTTGTATTCACGTTTGTTTTGATATTTGTTTTGGTGTATATTATATATATATATATATATATATATATATATATATATATATATATATATATATATATAAATGCATATATGTTTGTATATATGTGTGTCTGTATGTCCACTAAACCTCCAATGTATTACCTTATGCATTACCAAACCAGTGAACAGGAGTTCGTGATATTTGGAGGAATGTTTTAATAAATGAAAAATTAAAATCTACTTGAAGTTTGACGTAGATCTAAAAGGCTCTGCCCTAGAGGCTTAAGATAATTCAACAACCAATGTATTTATCTGTTTATGTACGTATCTTACACCAAGCCGATGAAAAGGAGTTATATTTTGGAGGAATTGGTTCAAATAATCCCACTATGCTTTCGTATGAAGCTGGTTGCAGATCCATCCACAGGACTCCGACCAAGAGGCTTAAGACAGCTCAAAAACCGATGTATGTATGTATGCATCTTACGGTCGCCTATACAACTGAATCGAAGTTCGGAATTGAAATTCGGAGAAATTGCTTTACATATCCATACTAGCGTAAATTATTATTCTCTATCTCTCATATATATATATATATATATATATATATATATATATATATATATATATAGAGAGAGAGAGAGAGAGAGAGAGAGAGAGAGCGAGAGAGAGAGAGAGAGAAAGAGCGAGCATGAGAAAGATTTGTATGTATATGTATATATATATATATATATATATATATATATATATATATATATATATATATATATAATGCTTGTATGTATAAGTGTTTTGCGTCACCAAATCACAAATCCGATCACCATGATACTCTGGAAAATTGTTAAATACATTTCTGGGAAGGTTCGTGGCACTGTAAATCTCAGGTGCGTTGCAATTGGGCAGAGGCGGAACGTGAACCCCCCTCAAACGAATTAACTTTAGCAGACAAATATTAACCCATAAAACGTATCCTGTATATATATATATATATATATATATATATATATATATATATATGAAAATGAATGTGTGTATGTATGTATCTATTCATGAGCCTCATGCGTTAGTAAACCATTGATCCGTTCACCATCAAACTTTGGGAAAGCGTTGAGTACATTCCACTAGGGTTTCTGGCACCGAAAGTCTCAGGGGTGTAGCCAGGGGTCACAGAAGCACGTGAACCCCACCCCAAATAATATAATTTTAGCAGAAAAATATTAACCTATTAAACGACGCTAGGTTTAAGCAAATCAGATTCCGACTACATAACATGGTTTTCTATATTATATCATTCTAAGACATTTCATTGAATTTATTCAAAATGTTGGTTGCCAAGCAACCCTCAACAAATTTAAATTATTTTGACTTAATTTTGAAAATCCATCCTTCTCACATTAACAGGTGTATGTAGGTTGGTAACGTGTTAAAAAATCTTTATTTATTATGCATTTATTTGTGTATGCACCAGGGAGACAAACCGAAATTGAACATCCGAGAGAGAAAATTGTATATACACATTTTGTAGTTGATTTACTAAATAGATTTCACCGTTTATTCTAATGTATTACTTTACAAGACATGGCTTCCAAATATAACTTGAATTTTCATGTTAGCTTCGTGCCTCTTTTTATAAAGTATCATATGAAATCGGTGAAACTTTTAAAAGTCGGTGGAGCAGTTGCGATTGTTAAAATAACGTAACTTTATAAAACTGAATTCGAAAAAAACAATTTTTTATTTAAAAAAGGAACAAAAGTCTGGTCGCAAGTAATAGCGAAAAAGTAATAAGTAATTAACAACCAGCTCGCCATGAACAGCAACAAGATTTCGATATTTAAAAAAAGAAGTACCTATATACAAAGGACGAAAGGTACAAAGGGATCGGTTTTGAAGTCGATAATAGCGTTGCTTGCAGAATGAGAGGCGTAATGTATCTACGGCAGATAAAGGAGATACCTCAGATTCTGCTTATATTTTGTATAATTTAATATTTTTGTGAAGACATTGAAAGAAATGTCATATTTTAAATATATTCTCATGACCATTTTGTCCAATCTCTGTTAGTCGTAACGTCTCCCATTCCCTTCTAATTAAAATAATCATATTTATTTATTTTGTAGAAATGCTTAGTTCTATATTTTGGTGATATTTTCCCATAATTTGTTCTCATTTTTAATGTTGCTTGTTACTTTTTTCTCTCCCTCGTCATTTCTCTCCCTTTCTGACGTTGACTGTGTTGCTTGTTTCCTATATGTAAATGTATCCCTGTTCGACCTGACTCCTGTCAAACGTTCGCGCAACTATAAAGTCAATAGTACCGAGAATGCTTGTCATAAAGTTGAAGTTACTATATATATTCTCCTCCAATAGTCGGGCTTAGAATTTCAGTTCGGTAAAATAGCCTCTTCGGGCAGTGTTAAGTTCCGCCAGAATACAATCTTCACGAATATGTTGCCACGATAATGTTTGTACGTACGGAGGGTACCATGACGGTGGAATAATATTGTACAGAAGGTATAGTATATAGATATTATACCACACGGCATAGTGCGTACAAGATATGACGGGTTCTAACAGCAATTGTTTTTGACGATAATGGTTCTTGGATTTTAAAACCCTAACAATTGTTGTTTAATATTAGTTTCCTTAGAAACCAGTGATGTTTATTTTAACTCAAAATGAAAATAACTATAACGGTTTTCAGCTATTCAATTTCCATATTCAAATATTTACTATTGCTGATTCTAAATATATTTTTACTTTTACTTTGAGATATTTTAAAAGAGTATAAATAAGTTTTAAAAATAAAAATAATATCATATCACTTAGGTCATTTACAGTTACGAATTATATTAATATTATTGACTGACCACATAAGTAATCGTTCGTAAACATTGTTCAAATAATACAATATATTGTTCTATATAAACAAATTTCCACAATACTATATACATATTCTTTTATTAATTCTCTTACCATTATGGAAACTCCTGGGACTAATATAGGAGATACACCAGCATTGGAAAAACACGTAAAACCAATCTTCTGAAGACCTCACACGAGTTTCATTCCAGGAATCATCCATAGAAATAATACACTAGCCGAGAGTTTTATTACGTTTTTTATTTATATATTATAATGATATTGTGACAATATTGTTTTGTTATTTAGGTATATAATATCTTTTCTATATCAAATACTTTACTATACTTTAGGTTTTACGTAATTGATTTGTACTAATGTATTTAAACTATTTTGAATTATGTCTCATTACTGTTTTGTATGTTTGTATCTTTTTTTCTAAATAAAGAGGAAGAACATTTTAGGTTATATATCCATGTAATAAATATTCTAGGTTTAACGCAACTGATTTGTACTAACTTATGTAAACTATTTTGTATTATGTCTCATTACTGTTTTGTATGTTTGTTTCTTTTTTTCTAAATAAAGAGGAAGAACATTTTAGTTTATATATCCATGTAATAAATATTCTAGGTTTAACGTAACTGATTTGTAATAACTTATGTAAACTATTTTGTATTATGTCTCAATACTGTTTTGTATGTTTGTATCTTTTTTTCTAAATAAAGAGGAAGAACATTTTAGGTTATATATACATGTAATAAATATTCTAGGTTTAACGTAACTGATTTGTACTAACTTATCTAACCTATTTTGTATTATGTCTCATTACTGTTTTGTATGTTTGTATCTTTTTTTCTAAATAAAGAGGAAGAAAATTTTAGGTTATATATCCATATAATAAATATTCTAGGTTTAACGTGACTGATTTGTACTAACTTATGTAAACTATTTTGTATTATGTCTCATTACTGTTTTGTATCTTTGTATCTTCTTTTCTAAATAAAATGGTAGAACTCTCTAAGTTTTATTTTCGTGTAATAAATATTCTAGGTTTAAAGTAACTGATTTGTACTAACTTATGTAAACTATTTTGTATTATGTGTCAATACTCTTTTGTATCTTCTTTTCTAAATAAAATGGTAAAACTTTCTAAGTTTTATTTTCGTGTAATAAATATTCTAGGTTTAAAGTAACTGATTTGTACTAACTTATGTAAACTATTTTGTATTATGTCTCATTACTCTTTTGTATGTTTGTATCTTCTTTTCTAAATAAAATGGTAGAACTCTCTAAGTTATATTTTCGTGTAATAAATATTCTAGGTTTAACGTAACTGATTTGTACTAACTTATGTGAACTATTTTGTATTATGTCTCATTACTCTTTCGTATGTTTGTATCTTCTTTTCTAAATAAAATGGTAGAACTCTCTAAGTTATATTTTTGTGTAATAAATATTCTAGGTTCTACGTACTGATTTGTACTAATGTATGAAAACTATTTTGTATTATGTCTCATTACTCTTTCGTATGTTTGTATCTTCTTTTCTAAATAAAATGGTAGAACTCTCTAAGTTATATTTTTGTGTAATAAATATTCTAGGTTCTACGTACTGATTTGTACTAATGTATGAAAACT